>BGZK01002020.1:0-85715 GCA_005406025.1 Eumeta japonica
TGAATGCGATATACTTATGAGAAAGTCGAGCAAGTGAAAGAGTTTGTGTATGTTTGTAGTGAGCGCTGGGTATGGCAGAAGAAAAATGAAAGTAGAATCAATGCGGCGGAGATGCGGTCGCTGCGTAGTGTGTGTGGAGTGTTTTGGAAAGATGCACAACAAAACGGATGTTAGACAAAGTGATGTTAGACAGCGGTATGGTTTGAAAGAAGATGTAGTGACCAGAGTAGAAAAAGGTATGTTGCGGTGGTTTGGTCATCGAGATAGAATGAATGAAAGTAGACTGACAAACCAAATCTAAAGCGAGTGTGTTTGATGGAAGGGTCGGCCAGGGTCGCGGTAGAGAATCCTATGCAGACCCTATTGGTGGCATATTAAAAAAGGGTCAAATTTTAAGCACGCGAAACCGACGAGAAATATACACAATAAGGCGTTCAATTTTTTTAAATACATATCCTTTTTTAATTTTCAATTTCTAAGTGACCAGTTCTAAAAAGTTTTAGTGTCACGTCCGTAGAATTGTGGCACTCTCAACCGCATTCTGAAAGCATTTAGTACGTTAAGGACATTCATTGAAACATCTTGCAAACCCTCACAAAGCAGTGCTTTTTGCTAATTATTTGTAACGTTTTTAAATAGACCCATTTCGACAAGTCGATGTCGTGTGCTGCATGAACGATTTCGATCGGGTTGTATCGTTTCGTCACAGCATTTCCGCGGTCATTTTTTGAATCCATAATCAGGACCCTGGACATCATCCGAGGTCAGAGTACTTGTGAAGATAAATCAACGAGGCGGAGTTTCGTTGTTTTGATAGAATGTTGCTATGGCCGCCTTCCGGCTCCTTCGTCATAACAACTGTCATCATTATATTATACTGTTATTTTATCACCTACATATGTAGGCATAATCGAACATCGGGAATTAGGTCAAATTTAACTTGTAAGATCTGATTATTTACAGACAGAGAGACAAGTGAAACTAAATAAAAGCTTGTAAATAAAAAATGACATGTATGTGGACAATTTGACAAATTCTAGCGTCAAACGGAACAATAGAAATTAATAGACCATATTAAAGGTAATACACGCCGAGACAATGGCAATTATTTATGCGAGTTGTGTATAAATTACTCCCGTCGTATGGTGCCCGCCTCCGTTAATGAGCGACGACTGCATGTCAAAGCGGCTGCGGGGCCGCGTCATAGATATTTGCGCATAACGCGCTGGTACGTGGGCGGGATACGGATGGTTCGTTGTGGCGAATTTAACGCAACGGTGTGTATTGCGACACTAATTAAACGATGGCAATACGCGGACAGTGACGAAGTGTACCGCACTAAAATCAGGCGTATTAACGAGGCATGGATTGATATGAACAATTGTATGAACGAGGAGTATGATACTTTTATCATTTTCGAGGAGCAAACGAGGTTACGAGCCACCAGAGAGTCATCGATACCCATAGACATTCGCACCCCAGAGGATTTGGCAGTGCGTTGCCATGCTCTTGGGTATGAATAGGATATCTGATGGCGGGGAAGTGGAGTAATGGAGCCACCGGAACTCTTGTTCATTGAACGAAAGGCAACAGCGGCAACTGTTATTTCACGTCTGTATTCTGTGAATGTGTGAATCATCGGTTAACACGCGCCTATTTTCGTAATGCAATCGAGTTGACTACGGCATAGTTTTACCGTTCAATTTATTTAATAATTTTGTTCCATCAGTTTCAATCAATTTTACTGTTAGATTTCAATCAAAGATTTCCCCTTAAATCGCAATATTACTTGTACACAATGTGCGATAGATTTTTCCATGGAATTTTATGAAGGCTTCGGCGGAAAGAAGAACGCCCGGACGCTACGTGTATGGTTATTTGTCTTCATGAAACGTATGATGTCAAGGAAACGCGCCTAAGCTATCACCTATGCCTGAATAGAGTATAACTTTGCCTAAGTAATAGGAGGAAAACAAAAGAATGCCGGCTATGCAATAACTTTCGAACTCGTCTTCCGCAATGTTCAACGTTATTAATTATAGATCAACGAAGTCTCATCGTAATAAACAGCGAACTGAAAAACAATTTTCTACCGAACGAGCCGCTGAATAAACAAGGCTCTACGAAAAATATCCTTATAAAAAATAAATGACTATCTAATCATTTGCGCCAAAAACGGATTCAATTTAGGCGAAGTGATAGAGAAGATGAAAAATTATTTCGGCATGAATTTTTCAAAAGATCCAATTAACCTCAAACACTCGAAAGGGTTTTTGGTAATAGAGCGGAGGGCGGTCGGTGGGGCGCGGCAGGAGGGCGGGGGCGGCGGGTGGCAATGACTGGCGGATTTTTCTTAACGTACGAAAACGTATTTCTGGAAAAATCTTAATGCAACAAACGGAATACATGATAAATTCATAATGAAGTATTCATGCAGTATTAAGATGCAAAATTCATAGTAGAGTAGATGCTTGCGCCAGGTTTCGATCATCCCAATGTCGAGGCATACTTTCCTACGTCCCTCTCATTTTGGATTGAGGGGTGTTGGACCTTAGGCCATCCATCAAAAGTTGCAGCATTACAGTATAAAATAGAACTAAGAATTAAAATTGGTTCGATAGTGTAACTAATAATAGAAGTGATGACGGATATATATCTAGTGTTTGAAAATTCCGATGAATGTAAGATGATTCGCATCAAGTTTTTGTTTAGGAGCCACGCATTTATCAACTATTTTAGTTTGCGGACAAATAAATCGATTACACTTTTTTTTTATTTGGAATCAACCACAATGATTTATTAATGTTTTTATTGTTAAATATATGTTAGTTTAATTTTATAAATTATGAACATTCGTGAACGAAAGATATTGCTTTCTTTACGGTATTTCTAAGATACAAACGAGGATGCAAGACACCAGATAGTAGGTGTTCACCGCCGCCCAGGTACACTCACCACCCCTAATTACCTTTGGGGTTGTGAACGTCTCTAGTACTACACTACTACCAAACACGCATTATAGTGCGTTGTGCTGGGCCTTTTGGGAAAGAATAGAATTTCTGACAGAGAGAAGAGCGAGCTGACGAAGGAAGGAGTGAGCTACCGGAACTCGAAGCCGCTGCTTCACGTCTGTATTCTGTGAGAGTGTGGTATCTTTCCGGTCGAGCCGGCCCATTTCGTGCTTCAACTAAGTTGGCCACGGCGTAGTTCAAGAATTAAGTAGTCAAAGAATTGAATTAATGTAAATCCAATAATATATGCACGTTGACCGATAGATGAGAACCAATGTTATTAATTTATTCTGTTTTTTTAATTTACTCTTCATCTGATCTATAACTTATTACAAATACCACCTCGTATATAAAGAAAACAATTTTATTCAACATAGGTATTTCTCGCACTTATATTGAAAATGATAGCAATGTATTTTAGCAGAGTTTCTTTCAATTTTACAACGAAATGTATTTCCTTAGTAATTTTTAAACACATTGATTGGTTTCTAATAAAGAATATTAATATATTAAACATAGATGTATTTTTTTTCATTTTTCATTATTAGGCAAACGTTTTAAATGTTCTCTCTCTTTCAATAATATATCACGCTATTTTTTTTTAATTAATGCAAATACTTAATCTGATTTTATATACAACACTCAATTTTTTTTAGTTTTATGATTTCGTTTCTCTTACATGAATGCTTCGACTTCAATTGAATTTCTATCTCTTACGATTTTTCATTATTTTCATAATTAACCATTGTCTCTCAAGTAATCGTGTGGCCTTCGCTCACTGTAACCTTACCAACTTTCAATTTTCCAAAATTAACAAACCCTTGAATTAAACCTAAGGGACCCCATCGTATGCGCGTTTCCGGTACCAAAGATTAAAAATCACCCAATATCGTTGTAATTAGTATTTCAGTTTAGCTCGCACTAAGAAAGGACGTTCCCGCACACCTTATCGTCAGCTATTTAGGGCGCTTATAATTATAATTGGAGTATTACATCAGTCGTAAGCTTTTTAATAAATAAACCTTCAATTTCGGCTGACGAACGTCGAGCCGTCGCGGCTGGCGCGACACCGCGGCAATAAAATGAAAACCAGAAACTCATCAGATTTGAGCGCAAATAACAGCAGGCTATCAATGTTTATGTAGGTGGAGCGCTCGAACGGGATACGCGCGCGCGGGCGGGCGGCGACACGGGCCCGCAAATTGTGTTTCAACGTTTCTAAAAAGCCCCGCCGCGAACGGCGCCCGACGCACTCCTGTTTATTCAAACGGGAACACTCCTGATCGGATAATGATGGGACGGGGACACTTTGTGTTTAGTAAACATTTTGAAGGATGCTCCCTTTTTCTTCGGCAGCGAGCCGCGGATCCCTTTCGAATTCGGTGCCCGTATCGTGAGAGCGATACAGCGATGTCAATACGTGATATTGACGTCGCATCGTGTAAAGATACGACCGGATTCAACTTTGATCTGATTGCAAAATAGTGCACTCCGATATTGTCCTATTCGAAATGTATGTTTAGTGACGAGCGTTAAAATAAAAATCATATAAAGTATTAATTTTTAAAAATCGTTATTTTTTGTGGAAATAAACACATGTGTGTTTATCTACTTGTTCTAAAAGATAAACTAAAATTTTCTTATAGAGAATATTTGAATAAATCATTCGGAATTATGAGCATTAATAATTGAGATCAATATTTCAATTTGCAATAAATTTGCAATTTTGATAAAATGACAAAGGAACGCGGATGGAAGGTAAATGAACATTGAACAATTTTACTTGCTTTATTGAATAAAATACGTATTATAAGCAAAAGGCCGCTCTTGTGCTGAGTACACCGATATACATACTACGTACATACTATACATGCGCGTTCGGCTTTGCTTTGTACCTAAATGTAAGGCGGTCATTCAATGCAGCAACAACCACGCTTTGTAGGGGTATTTAGCTTTTCTTTGTGTCGAAACGAAGCAAAAGACTGCACGTTGCGGCCCAGGGTCATGCTATGTACGTGCACTTACTTTGTCTTTGTATCAAAACGTAAGGGGCTACCGGTATGTACTTAGAGTTTGCGTTGTATCACAATAGAAAATAGTTACTAGTACGGAATGCCCGTCTACTTAGTTTTGTTTTCTATCAAAATATCAAAGTTATAGCAACTGTGGTATTTAGTTTTTTTTTCTACTAAGATTTACCCACTGTGACACGAAGTCATAACATGCAAGTGTGCTTATCTTGTTTTCTATTAAAAGGTAAGATCACCTTCTGTGGTATACGGTCATGATATAGAAAGATGCGCGCACGCAATAAAATTATAATAACGCAATTCAATGTGGAATAATATTTCAGACAATTAAGAGTAGAACGAAAGTGATAGTGTGATGTCAAAAGTCGATCGTAGGTCGAGCTGCCGGGACGTCGTAAAGAACGAGAAAGGCGACGCGAGACGAGCCCTTGTCATGCCTATTGATGGCTCCCCTCATTTACCTGATCTAGGTATGTGTGCGCGCATATATGTGCGCGGAGTCTCTTTAAAAGACAGATATAGTAATGATGATGTTAGCGGACGGTGTAGTTTTATATAAAATGTAGTGGTTAAAGTAGAAAAAGGCAAGTTGCGATGGTTTAGCAATATATAATATACAGATAAAACTTTAGAGAGCAAAGGGTTGGCAAGGACCGCCCTAGAAGGTCGTAAATCATCGATGAAATTTGTAGTGTATGATAGAAGAGCTAGTTAAATTCTAAGCACTCAAAACCGAAAGACTTGCATGAAACGACTGATGAATGAAGAGAAAGTCAGTGAAACTAGAGAGGTGTGCATAGATCGTACCATGTCAAGATCTGTGGTCTTTGTCTATCTTTCTGAGAAATAAAGGTAAGTTATAATAATAGAAAAAAATGAAAGTAATTGTAAATCATATTTAAAAACAAATAATAATTATAGAAATTTCAATGTGACAGCGCAAGTATTCAAAAATTTAAACGCTTCTACAGCACAATTATCATTAAAGAAGGATTTTGATCTATACAATCAAATCTATTCGAATGTTTTTAATCTAGAAGAAGACATTGAAAAACCAAAGCAACTTTTGAACGTGAGTGTGATGTTTCCCGTTTTAAAAGCATTTCATTGTTCGAAGTGAGCAACGTTGTTACGTTGAAAAAAATGGAATGGCGCAGCCCGACTCCGGCGCGGGCCGAGATCTTAAACAGTAACTACGGGATTGTTTTCCCCGTGATGCGGCATACGACGGTCCATACCTTTGTTGGATATCTTTCTCAGAGGTCAGAAAGCCTTTATGTTTATTCGGTTGATGCTGTCTCCAAATCTTCTTGGGCCTTTTTTGTATTGTCAGATTTTAGCAATTTGGTTTTGAAAACTTTAGGTATGTGTTTTTTTTTTGTCTATAAACCGCTTTCTTTTTAGATTATTAGTGATAGATACAGTTGTGAGTGACAGGATGGCAGATAGAAGAAATAAAGGTAAAGCTTTGCCTTCGACTTGGAAGGTTCAGTGTTCAAGTGTTCAGTGCTGCTGAAGGGCGTATTGACCTATGGGTTTTGAATATAAGTCGAATTGAAACGAAATTTGATAAATTGAGGATTTAAAAAAAATCCATCAAAACGTCTTATTTAAAGTGATTCCTGTCGAAGCGGTTTATTAGATGCCATAATATTTTCAATACATTTTTTTTTAATATGATTTATATTTTTCAAATAAATTTTATTCTCATTTCTTTTGATACAAAAAATTGAAAAAACATTTCGTTTTCATATCTTTGTACAACAACTTCACGGAATAAAGTTTCAAAGTAGATAAAATTTTAAATTGGTGGACAGATTATTGTTCTGAAATAACCGAAACAGTCGTAATTTTAGGTACCGAACGTGAATCTACCACGGCGACTTACAAATTCCTTTTCATAACGTAAAAACAAATATTGATTCTTTGAAAAGTTACAATATTTTATATTAATTAGCTGATTAAACAGACCGGAATATTTCCATAAGGCCTAAAAATGGTGATTACTTATTAAAACTCCATTTTAACGAATGCGGTCGAAAACTTTCCACAATATTTTTGACATTTTCGCTTTTATCAAACGTAAGTCTGAACTATGGAAATTCAAAAAGGAAAAATTAAACAAAAAAAGAAAATCCATCACCAAATTTACGATTCATTCGAGTGTATTATAATGTACAGCCGACGCTCGATAACAACAAAAAACATATTTGACGTCTCCTTGTCGTGGCATCAATCACGCGGCACATTCCCGCTGTCGGCACTTTTGTACGGGGTATAGGGCATTAAGGGCTTCCGCCGTCGCCCGTATTGATGTACACACACGGCCTCGACTCGTATTCACGGCGGTGGTTCATCGCAAAGGGAACGCCTCCGAGTTTTATCAATATGAAGAGGAAAATTCTCGCTTTTTGCGCTTACGTTATACCTTTTTTTACATTCACGCGTTCGGCCGTGTTCTTGTACGCGTATGCATCTTGTTTATGAATGTACACAGGGACGAACACGCACTTATTAAGTTCGTGTTCGTTCTTGTGTGTTCGGCCTATCTTAAGTATAACTGTGGAACCGATATCAGTTTTGATTTTGACAATTGGTTGTCTGTAAAGTCAGTTTACGGATGATAATTTTACGTGATAACGTCACAGCATTGATGAAAAATTGCATACTTTTATGAATTGAATTATTATCACTAAATTATTATTATTTTGTATCGTCATTATTATTTTAATTGGTTGGATGGGATAAGAATCGAAATCGACATCTATCAATTCAGTTTGATTTAAAGCCTTACCGGGAGCATGTCGTTATTCTTCGATTTATTAACTTTCCATATGTAAGTGGTTGGAATAATTCAGTTAAATGATTTTAGTTACACATTAAAACCTTTTAGGTATTTTTTTTTAAATAAATGAAACGATAAAAGTTAAAAGCTATTTTTTTTATATTTATTGAATTGTTTGCGTTAAAATGAATTTATACATTTTTATATATAAATTTAAATTTGCATATACATTTAAAACTAATGTCATCTATTTAATTAATATTAAAGTAAGTAAAAATAATTAAAAATGTCAACTGTTAGCTAGACTGATATAATTTAGATTAAGAAATCGAGAAAGCTGAAAGGCTAAGTTAGAGTTTACAACCCAAACAGAACTTTTTCTTTCGTTTTTTACTAACTCGTTTATTTTTTGTTTTGGAATATCTTCAATTATAATTGTTACTTAATTACTTTTTTATTCCGACGGAGCCGGTTTTAACATTATTAATAATAAGAACTTGCCAATTAGTGAATTCAATTTTTGGTTTTATTGAAATTGAAGAATAAAATGGGATTGTGAAAGGCGTACTTAAATTCTAAATAAAGCTTAATCATTTCCAATCTGTCGAAGGAACTGAATATATATCACACTTGAGAGTTTCTTAGACATTACTGACACAACGGTACGTCACTCCATTTATTTGATATTAATATTTTATATGAAGTTTAAATTTCAATAAGACAGTGGAGCTCTATTATTTTGCAAACATACGTTTACCAATAATATACATACATTGCCGGTTACGTGCATATCGATGAAAATAAAATGTAACTTGTACTATATCAAAATGAAAAAGATCTACAAGTGCAGCATACGCGTGATGTATAGCTTTTCCATAACAATGCAGCGCAGGTGCAGCCAGTAGGCGGTGCATGGTTAATGACCTAGGAATCTAGGACGAAGTTCGCTTGTTAAGCCGTGTGAAACTGCACGATTGTACTGTCTAGATGTTTCTGCTCCGGCCAACCGGCTTATTTTCGTACTATTTAGCCCAAACCGATCTGCTGGATAAGTGGCTTTCAAAGTTAAAGGTGTGGGATTGACGTCAGCTAAAGTTTGGAATTTTATTAGCTAATGTCAATTCCATACATTTAGTTTTCTATTCTACGAGCGTTTACGGCAATTAAGCGAAAGTTCTGATAAAGTTAGAAACTTTTGACTTTGTTATATTATACCTTTTTTATCGATTAAAAACTCGGGAATGACAAGGAACGAGCGAGTTCTCATGCGATATTGCTTGTGTCGCTCATAAACGACGCTAAGAGTCAAAAAGTCGTCAAGTGGTATCTCATATCAATAAGAGAAGCATGTTGTGGAATCTCGGGAAGTCGCGTGGTAGACGATTTTGTCATTCAAGCTGCAATTGGCGTTTTATGTGATTTCTGATGTTTTTAGTCATTGTCAGTGTTTGTAGCTCATAAAGTGTATATCGTTTATTCGTTATTTATTGATAATATATTATCTGCATTTGCAGGTTGCCGACTTTTTAGTACGTTTTGAATGCTGTTCGTTGATAAATTACCATCTTAGTGACTTAGGTAATTCGAAGTTCTTGGTAATTTAAACTGATAGAGTTTGGAGTTTGTGGATTATTACATTTTTCGTAGTAGTAACATTATGATGTCCAGCTGCCACCAAGTTGGTATATATATATATATATATATATATATATAAACATTATGAGAATTGCTGTTTGCTTGTACAACCAAAGTAAAATTTTATTGCTCTGCACGAGTTGCAAGTATTCGGTGAGTATCCGCGCTGACCTGATCATCACTGAGAAGGTCACAATTTTTTAGAGATTCTTACCAGGATCTACAAAATTCAACTCGTAGGTAATACAACAAAGTTCTATAGTCAAAAACGTCACTATTCACTGTTGTAACAAAAAATAAATGTCGTTTAAATATATTTCAATTAAAGTTACATTTATGAGTTTGAAAATTCACCGGATCACCTAGTCGCCAATGCCGTCCGGAAGAATTGTCACAAAATATTTAGCATTGCAAGGGTTTCCATTAGCTAAAGTAAACTACCTGTAGCAATTTCTCGTGTCATGACATTTTTTTATATTTCGTATTTAATCTGTCGATTGATTCATTATTCTACAATGCAGTCCCTAATCGATGATTCTGTAAAGGAAGTTGAGTCATATTTTACAAAATAATATGGGACCATTCAGCCGTTCAGCCGTCGTTAACTTCTACACGATAACAGTCTCGTCTTCCTGTTCGTCTTCAGATTTAACGGAAAGTGAAATGAACACATACATCTTAATAATCTAAAGTAGGCGTAACATATAAATAAAATAAATATATTCAAATGTATATTAAGCATTAGAATCGTAGACCACGGTTCATTGCATTCTTAACTGTTTCACATGTCAACATTTTTATTTTTATGCATAATTAAGCTATGAAATAAACGCGCACTACGAATTTTGAGACGTAAAACGGCTTTAATCATAATTTTACAATTTAGCCGAACCGAGCGGTGTGCATAGCTACCCCGTCATTTTAACTCCCCACTGAATACCATTCAATAGGTTTCAGTAATATGTTTCACTGTAGTATACCCATAAAGGGTTTAATGACTGTGACGTTAGATATCAGTTGCTGTCGAATTCGAATTGAGACGCATCTCGATGTATTACATCGTAGTATGCCGCTGATTTATTTCATCAATATAAGAAAAGCAAAGCGAAACAGAGTGATTCGCTTATAAGGCATTACAATTTTATTATAATGTCATATCTCTAAAACTTATAAACACAAAAATGTGGCATATACATATTGGTTTCAGTTCTAAGATTTTGATAAATTAATGTTTTCTGCCTAGTTTCAGGATAAAAGATTTAAAAATTGAAGAGGAGAATCACTTTGAAATAAATTTGAATCTTCTAGATCAACAGCGGTTCTATAAAATTTATAACTGCTTTAGAAAACTCAAGATTAATTATGAAGGAACTATTCGACGATGCTCCATTTGATCTCTTTGCTATTTTTCTTCCCTCTGTTTTTTTTTCTAAAGAACTATCATTGTTTTACATTCTAGTCATTATTACGTCATTAGTGATGATCCGGACTGTAGATAGCTAAATCTAGAATTAAAACAGATCTCGTATTGTTTAAAAATAAAATTTAGACAAATCTGATACATCTGAAATTCGCGTGTCGAAATGTATTCTCCGATTTTGTTGGTTATGGTACCAGTCGGCACCATTGATTCGGAAATTCCGCGTCAGTTTTCAAAAGACAAAAAACGCTAAAGAAGAAAATTATCTGCATAGAATACTGGTACCCGCGATAGGGTTTGCTTGCGTACGAAGAATACGACATATTCCGAGAAATATTTAAAATGACCGTTCATTAACCGGCAGCTTTAAGCTTTATATTGAAACACGAGACATTTTTTAGTGTCCCCGGCCGCAACCACGCCCACCCGGAACGGGCGGCTCGTGTACGAATTCGAGTTTAAAGCGCGCGCAGCACGCGACAGCAGTCGATTCATTGTGACGAGGGTTATCGCTTTGGCGGCAGATATGAATGGAGTTCAAAATCTCCGCAGCACAATAGATTTCCATATAAAATGACCTCTATGGAAAAGGAAACTAGCAAATATGAACTTTTGGGGTGCCGGCGCAACAATGAAACTGTCATTTCACGAGTTAAACCCGAAAGTGATTAATGGCGAGCCGGAGGGGGCGGCGCGAGCGACGGTCGCTCGACGGATTTACCCGTATACTTATTAATATCTGTTTCGTGTTTGATAACGTTTCGTTGTTGTTTCAGATTATCTTACTTCACGGTCGCTAAAATGCTAACCACGCTCCGTCCAAACATAAACATATCCGGTACTATACTACCGACAGATTTTGCGTGATATCTTCAGAATGACTTTCTGAAGGCTCCGAAAGATCTTAAACTTCTCGTAGCTGCTTTGGACGACTCGCTACCTCATCGAGGTCAAGAGTTGATTATTGCGTTTCTTTACGTTCCCGCGGTCGAAAAACCCCATCCTCGTGGATGTTGAACTCGTCAAATAATATGTCGTTCCGGATTTCACGTTTTCGGACTCAGCGGCGATTGTCATTATGACTTTTTTTATGTCCGATAATGGTTTTTTGACAATTTTCGATATTTGTTCGTAAAGTAACATCACAAGTCGACAAGTTCTTTTCTTTAGTGTTTTTTTTTTCTTAATAACGTACCTCAACACAAACAATGTGCAGACATCAAAATAAATTTGAATGTTCGTAATAGGATTATAATGTTCGTAATAGGAATATAAATACGTTACTGTGCGGCCTGTGCTATGGTATTAAAGAGCGTGTGTTATTTATAATGGATTTGTTAAGCCAGAACATTATTTTCAGGTGCACATATGCCTATGCCCAAAAGCTTAAGTATCGTTGGCCACAAAAAAAAAAATGTTTGTTTCCTGTAAGAAATAGAACCCCGAATATTTACAACTATCACAGAAAAAGTTTAAAGTTTCCTCCTGAGCTGTCATTTATTCTTGAACTGACTTTTTTTTTGGTTAAATATTAACGTCTTGCAATTGTTTGCTGTTATTGTCACTATCCTTGATGTTATTTCTGTTCACGTTATCTATACATTTTGTTTACGAATGCCTTTATCTCTCGTCGATTCTGACAAAGGTGACTATGAAAAGAACTAAAAAGCATTTACAAAAGAACATATAATTTGTATCACACTTCTGTACATGTGATGACTGACTTATCTTACGGCTTATAACTTATAATAAATTTCTCACTATCTATGTTAACAACTATTTTAAATACACGTCTTCATTATTGCCATATCAGACTAAAGACATACGCTACTGGACGAACTTTCTTTGCGGAAAAATGCCGTAATCGCCACCCTTGACAGGCAGTGGTATACTATCGATTCAAATGTTTCAACTGCAATTGGATTGTTGAGTTTGGTCACATTTTATTTCCTTATATCTCATTAATTATATATTTCCTAGTATTCCTCTTTATCGCCTTGTTCTGATGATACATGGTTTCGCAAATCGGTTCAAAATGTCATATCGTAGGCGTAGTATCAGGCCACCGAGGAAACTCTAGTAGTTGAGTCTTGCTGTCCAATAAGCATTGTATTATATATTACGAAAAAGCAACGATTGGAAATTTTTTCTTAGTTTAAAAAAAATATTCACGTAATAATAGAGATATTATAATTAAAAAAATGTGGAAAATGCACTACTGCTACACACACACGATTAAACTAAATCACCTGTCTGCTTCTCCAATCTTTCGTCCACCTCGCGACCACCCATATTATATATATATATATGCGTAGTATCTCTGAGATATAGATATAGGAAAAGTGATTTCAAAGAGCAATATGGATTGAAGCGAGATCACTAGAGTAGAAAAATGGTATGCTGTGGTTGTTTAGCCACCTGCAAAGGATAAATGAAAATAGACTGACCAAACAAGTCTGTAGAGCGAACGCGTATGATGAAAAGGTCAGTGAGGGTTTCCCCAAAAATCCTATGCAAATCATATTGCCGACGTGTATGCATGAAAAGATTGTTAGATGTCATTGAAGCAAGAGATATATGAAACGATCGTATAATGGAAACCTAGAGTCTCTGCCTATCCTTCTGGAAAACAGGCGTGAGTTTACCAACATGTATATTGTGTGATGTGTGTATATATGTGTGTGCGTGAGCGCGCGTGAGTACGTGCGTTCGCACGTGTCGAGTGCGTGTGTGTAGGAATTTAGGTGATTCGAAAAAAAAAAAGCACGTCATTATAACAACATTAACATCAAACGCAAGTCATAAAGTTATAAACCGTATTCATAAATAACGATATTTTCATGAACAAATTAAAAATAACACGGACCTCTATAAATAAACCGGACGTCAAAAGCAAACACGAGTCGACGCTAATGGGCGGCGATCGCCCGCCCCCCCGGCGCCCGGCGGACGTCTTTGCGTTAAATATTTAATACGGCCACGGTGATACAACAATAAATGTCGCGCAACAAGATAACAATGCGATAGACGCTTTATGAAATAGGGTCGGACTTGATGAATGGGCGCGCGCCCGTTCGACGGCGCCGCCCGCCCCGGATTTATGCCGGCCGTCGGCGGCGGCCGCGCCGCTCCTTGTAAAAAATTAAGCGGCGCTACCGTAAACTAGCCGCGGACGGCGTTTGAGATCTACAACCCGAATAGAATTTGAATGAGGCACCTCTGAAATGGCACAAAGACGTTTAGAACGGCAGACAGATTTGATCGTATACCTCGTATTCGCTAAACTTGGCCTTAGTCGTATAATGAGTTTCTAGACTTCTAGAATTCTAGACGAATGTAGATGCAGCAGTAAAATATTTCACTACGACTCCTGTGGTAGTGCTTGACAGGCTATCTAGTTTGTTTAACATACTAAATATCTAGTATTACTTAAGTACATAAGATTTTGTTTCTTTGCGTTGCGTAGCATATACGCACAAACTAGAAATGAAAATATATTGATTGATGTATTTGATATTCTTATTGACTATTGATATTTTTATCGATTATTGACTATTATCTTATTGCTATTGGTCGAATAAAGTGGTGCACAGAATGGAAAAGTCCTTAATAGCGTACAATATACTTGAAAAAAATATTGATAGAACAGAATATGTTTGTAATAGTTGACAACTTATTCAACTGTCCAATTACTATCAAATTCATACTTAAATATCAATCCATCAAATAAGAGTCATTAATAAATGACATTATCATCTTTTTATTCATCATTACAAAGCCAATATAATTGTTCATTACGAAGCCAATATAACCGGACTAATTAAAATCACTTCATGGTAGTGATCACTGTGTGATCATTTAGATAAATGTGAGACATTTGAGATCTAACTAGTATATTCAATTCATTTGAATTTTATTATCACCCCATACTAAATCACAATGGAATTGATTTTCGGAGGATAAAATAAAGATGAAGCAAAAATCATACCACGGTACGGATAGTTTTCGACACAAAGTTTTAATAGAGTTTTCATTGACTTTCTAAATGGTTTATTATGTTTGAAACGGATACTATTAACATTAAGTGGGCCCGTGTCCCAAATAAATTGGGCATTCTCTATTCAAGGTGAAATATTAAGCTAAAGGAACTTTCACAACATGTATATGAAATAAAGTAAAAGCTAAAACTATACTGTTCAAAAGAGTCACGCATGCATTAATTTAGACAACCCATTTTATGATTATGGTGTTACTTTTAAGATTCATAGATCTTAATAAAGTTCCCCAAGTGAAATGATATAGTTATTAAGCTAACTATAAAGCAAAAATTGTATTGGAGTTCAGACTGTTGTATCAGGTGATTACTCAAGCACATCCTCCGACAATATTTTTATTTAAGATTGAGGGGTTCGAATAAGCTCGATAATAGCAACAAAATTTAAAGACATAGCTTTAAGTAACTGAGTAAGATTGTTTAAAGTAATAAAACCACGTTGTTTGTTATAGGAATATAGGCTGGAGATTTAATGATCAATTGAAAGTTAAATTGCCAATTTTGATGTAACTTATAGAACTACAGGTTACATAACATTGGTAACGAAAGAAAATTGGAGTACGTGCAGTATAAAATACTGTAAAGACACTGAATTATAAATTGTTTTGGATTTTGAATAAAAATTTGATGCAAGCGCATACGCATGCACACATACAGATATACCTCTGAAAACCGTCAAAAAGTTTTCTAGGACCTCAAAAGGTCGACATCTGACGAAATCTCTTTTTCGAAAATCGGACTGAAAACAATAATTTTTCGAATTTCACGACAATTTTCATTTTTTTTTTGGCTGGAAGTTAATAAAGTATTTATGAATTAACATATTAAACCTCCGGTTCAGCCGCAGTTAAATATTTTAAACAGAAATATGTCCTTGAAAACACAATCTTTTATATACGTCTCTTTTTAATTTTTCTTGCCAATAGCCACTAAATTTATATAACACTTGTTCTTAAAGTACCTTCAGACTCATTTAAAATGAAGCAGGATATACGTCATTACTGTCGTACAAATATGCGAGATGATAATATCCATATGAAAATTCATTTTTTACCCGCTGAGTGGGCCGAAAAATTATATGAAAATAATTTTCTAAAGTGGTTTTTATAATTCAGTGACATCAAAAACCGCTTGCTTTTGCTGTAAATTCATTTCTGCTAGATTTAAAAAAAATAAAATTACTTTTGAGCGAAAGTTACTTTATGAAAATTTTTAAAAATGAATTTATACAATAACAAAATTCAATATAAAACTCGTATTTTATTTTCTCGTAGGTGCTGTATAAAGCAGTAGATACGTATCACTAGCGAGAAAATATGATTCTCAACTCGTGTGATTTGAGACCTTCACTTACGGCTCGGGCATCAAATTGCACCCTCGTTGATAATCACTTTTCTCTTAATAAACACATTGTTAAACATTAAGGTGTCTCATACATAACGGTGGTTTTTAATGTTCTATTTGCTTATTAAATAACAGTACAAAAAAAATCTTAATATTCAAGTTTTTCAAACATCAAACTCATCCTATTCTATAGCCTTAGCAGCATCGTATTTTATCAGCAAGCTCTCCGAGATCTTGGTAAAACCATTCCTTGGGCTCAAATGCAAAGAATTATGCACTGCATTTTCAACGTATCCTTTGGACTCAATTTTTTTCCCTCAAGAAATGGATTTGAATAAATAATAGTCTAATGGTGAAAGATCAGGACTAAATACTGGATGTGGCAGGAGTTCAGTACCACCAAATTATTCGGTCTCATGCCGAGTAACTTTCACAGTATGTGGTTGGCATTGTCCTGTTGTAAGAGCACCCGTTTTCGATATACAAAGTCTGGATTTTTCCGCGACAAAATCTCATATATTCGTGTCAGCTGTTCACTGTATTCTCAGCGATGATAGTTTGACCATCTGAAATCATTTTAAAGTACACTAAATCTTCATAATTCCACCAGACAAACATATAATAAGACGTTCGGCTAAAATCAATCTCTTTTCACTACGGTTTCAGGTAGTTACCTTTTGCCTAACCACTGATTTTCTTATTTTGACTGTTTTAAATATTTGGATTGTTTTTTTATTTGGATTGTTTAAAAATTATTTTTCGCAAGTAACAATCCGTTTAATAAAATGATAATTTTTGGCAGCGCAAGAACTTGTTTGCTCACTTCTATTCAACGTTACCCTTCAATTCCGTTTAATCTGAAGAAATTCCAAGGGAGCACTATAATCGGGAATGCTGGTACTAGGTAAGGTTCCTACTTCTTCCTGTGTAGCCTCAATATCCCACACGGGTGGACGACCCGGGCACGAATCATCTACAAGTGTTAAATCTACACTATTAAAACGGTTAAACCAATTCTGTGGTGTTCGCTCATTGACTTTATCTTTACCTTCACATATCTTCCTCGCTATCGCGGCTACTTTAAACTTATGTTTCCAATTATGTCTTAACAATACACGAATTCCATATTTATCGACCTCTTTGTGTGTTATTAGCAAAACGTCTTTCCCTGTCTATTAACATGGACAGTATCCTTAAAAGAAGGTGTCATTATCATCATCGCCAGGATCATTGAAGCAGTTCTACTGTTTATAGAAATAGAGGTTTGTGGTAATAAGTTATGACATGTATAAAAAATGTATGGATTTCAGTTATGAAAACCGACAATACTTATGACACAACCTGTATGTTATATATACATATGAATTTGTTTTAATACACTACAAAACAAAAAGCGCTTTCGTTCTCGCTTACTTCGACTTTTGTTGATGGTTGAGTGGTATTTAAGAATCGAGAATCTTTGTCATAAATCGTTGTAAAAATCGCTAAACTAGGGAAAGTTATTAGCGAGTAATTTTCAATCAGAAAGGTAATAAAATTGAGCTATTATGACAGGTGCATTAATTAATAGGGTCTTTAACTTAAGCCATTACGATCATAAAGTTGTCACCTCATTATTCGATTTATTATATGATTCTTTATGAAAAAAATCTACTATTTCTAAGTAGCAAATATTATCGGCTTTATATGTCGAACTCTGTTGCTTCGGGTCAGTATGATGGTCGTCTACGTGGTGACCACAATCAATATTGACCGCTCCGACCATTTCAGTATCGTGATCCACTGGATTGGATTATTAAAAATTGAAAACGTTCAATAACAAAGGTATTTCATATATATATATATATATATATATATATATATATATATATGAGGTAGCTAATATTTTTGACAAAATGGAAATACGAGTATATGTAATAGACGGTTTGGATACCACTATAGACGTTCAGAGACAAGAAATTTCTATGCCGTTGAAATAGGACAGAGAGGGTAGATATTTATATGTATGTCAATAAATAAGTAAACTGTAAATATAAAAATCATATTTTTAATAAATTAAAAAAAAGAGCATTTGAAAACTTGATATTGTACAGGGTTAAATTGACGGGTTGATAAATTTAAAGAAAAGAAATTAAATATTACAATTTTAAAGCAAAAAGATCCATAATACGGAAAAAGAAAGTCTATGAAAAAATATCTATGAAAAAAATAATTATAAGCGAAATTTATAAAGGGTTGGTGAGATTTGTAAAATGCAATAATATTGGGAAATTATACTCCCACAGAAGTACATGAAAGGTCATTTTATTTCAATATATCAATAAGAAAATTACTATTTGAATTAACTCTGAATTGCAGAAAGGAAATCAATGATCAATCAATAACCGATGTATGAATTTCTCATTAGATTTTTTTGTTATACCACACGTAAAATGCACTTTTGTTGTTATATCACATCGTAATGTGGATGTTATAAAATGGGTGAATTTATTTGGTTTAACCCAAATTTATAATAACATACCTTAATTAAAATGTTCTAAGACTTCATATCAATTTATCAATAGCATTGATTTATCAATCTACCATCATCGATTTTTGTTAATCAACGCTTCGATATAATTTGAATAAGTAAGACTAGCTCTCGCTGAAAATCAGCAAACGAGAAATATTCGTATTCCGCCTGTTGCACGATTTAAGGTGCGTGTGAAATTAAAAATGTTCAGGGCAAATATTTTGCAGAAAGGCAGCACGAAATTGTACTCTAATATCACTTCAATATACGCGAAAAGAGTATTGAGCGCCGTGTTTAAACAGGCTGATAATCTCGCCAATATTGAAATATCTGCGACAATATCCGAGCGGAAGGCTCTGATCCGCTTTTATTAAAACAGACTTTTATGTTTGACTGAAAACGTACTATTGCCGACTGATTTCGTACGAAATATCACTACATATGTTTGCTTCTAGACCTTTCGACGGATATATTTTATTTATATAATGTTCTCTGTAATGCGGAAGAGTTTTCGTATATAACGAGTTATGGATTCGTTTATGAGACCGAGGTAAAGTAATTAATGTTTTAAAAAATTACATTATATTACTATTCTTTATATAGTTGTCGTATATCAGAAAATCTATTGAGTATGAAAATTGATGACTTGTAGATAAATAAAGAATTAACGAAAATGTGTTTCCAATGACTATGACATTTATTGACGTTAGGGTAAACTATAATTAATTTGACATGGGCCGTCAGATTTAAAATTTTTAATTTTCATTTTAATCTTAAATATAAAAATTCAGAGTCGACAAAAATTTTGTCCCAAAACACAAAAAATATTCGGTCGTTTAACTTGAAGTTGTAACATAACGTTGCATTAGAATACACGCTTGTTTTTTATATGTCTTTATTGGCACGTGTCCCCGACTTTGACCAAGTCGGAATCAGTTTCGTCTATGCACACGCGGGCACAGATCTTGGGCTTCCGGTCTGATGAGGACCCCAAAATGCCGTCATCGTCGTCTATCTTCCACATCAAATTAAATTTTATTTTCATCTATGCATTACTTGGCTTTTTAAAAGGGTTTCACAAAGGGTTTTCTGTGTTTCCAAAGGTCAAAGCTATGTGTCCAAAGGCTCTGGATATGGTACTGTCCATATAAAGACACCAGCAATAGAACCGGGCACAGGCTTAAGAGCCTCGACTCGGTGAGAAAGTGACAGGGGGAACGAGATCGTGACCAAAGGCAAGATCGATGAATATAAGAAACGAAAAATGCATTCATTTTTCACGCGCAAAGCAGGTATAAGTAATAAAATGGAATACTTCTTCGCAAGACGAAATAAAATACGACGATAAATGTAAATGGAGCTTAGTTGTGCATACGAAAGAAGTTTAATATTGTGTGAATAACACAGCGGCTTTAAGAAAGTTTAAGATATCCGGCGTGCATATCTACTGAGTTAAGTCTAAAATCTCCGAATTTCAAATTAACCCGCCGCTTTGCATGCTATTGTAAACTTTATAGAGTTATAGGATTTACGTTTTGAGCAAAACGAAAATGAAGTTGTTTCCGTTCATAAATAATTAATAACGGTCTTAGAAACTCCGTTGCATTTGCGATTCGAAATTATGATTATTACTCCACGCTAACCTAAATAAAAGCCTCCGAGCGTTTCGTTCGAATTTCTTTCTGGAGCCGAATCGTTCAAAGGACACAGGCGCAGGCTCCGCGCTGGTGGGCGTGAGCGGCTCGGGCAGTACGTGATCTTAGTTAATAAGCGGTCGGCCAGGTACTTACATAATTTTCCCCGGAGATGGTCACATTCCCTTTTTGTGGTCATCTAACGAGAATTAATAGTCGCCAAGTTAACTCGCCATCTTTCCAGCGAGTCCATCGTAATTGCCACCTATTAGGGTGGGATACCGTTTTCATAAAATATTATTATTTTCCTCACTTTTGCCGCCCCCACGTTACATTTCATTTCAGCGGCGTAATTATTCAATGAGGTAATGTTATTACGCTGCGGTTGACTTTTGTCGTATCAGGTTTTTTACCATTTCAATATTGAGTATACCTTTTCACCATCTTTCTATTTTAGATTTAGTCGGTTTTCTAAATTCGACTATTAAATTCCTTGTATTCTTCAACAGAGAATTTATTATTATGTAAATACAAAAAAATTATGCTTTATTAAACATTTAAAATATTTTTGACTCCCAACTTCCGCAAATAAGTTTAATTCTGTAACATTATAGTTCTCTAATAGATTGATCAATTTAAATGCGGTTTGTTTATTAAAAGTCCGGTCTGAGCACAATAAATAATCTGTTTAGTCAGTGAGTATCGTCAGCTCTTTTTTCATCTTTCAATTAATCGATCGATTTGTAATTTAGTACACTATACAAGTCCACTCATACCGCAATAATATGGCGACCTTGAGCTATTGTGCAACCAGAACAGTTTAGGGACTGCACGATTTCTCGATAACATTCATCAGAAGAATTATGATGGTTCCACTCTTCGGTTCAACTTAGTAGTGGTTAACATAGCCTGATGACTGAACAGAAAGGTGGTTATAGAAAATCTACTTTATTAATTATAAATGTACGAATTAGGACTCGTTAGAATGGTTGCGACGTGCTGCTACACATATGTTGAAAGAGATCTGATAACTTAGTAGGAAGACAAGGGGTCGATCATAGAATGTCGGGCTCAGAAACCGAATGCCTACACTCAATTTCACGCAATCAAAATTACCGTCTAATGCAGTTATCACGACATTAGTAATATATCATTTATAACTATATATTAAAAATAAAGTTTTTTAACATGCGATGTAAATCGGGGTTGTTATAAATGTGACCGAGAGTTGCATTAATAGCAATGGTTCTTAATTGCTGTTGATGAAAACCTGTCCAGCTGTTTTAAATTATAAAATAAAAAAAAAATAGATTTTCTATTCCTGTGATATCTCTTAGGATTCATTTAGGAAAAAATAATACTGCACTGCCAATTGACCCCTAAATTTAACTTTCCAAATTAAAATTTAATTATTTGTCTATGTGTCAACAAGCCACATCATTGTATCAACACATGTGGTTCATTATAAAAGCGGTAATACACTAATAGAATTGAAATCAGTTGGTTGCAATGATGAGTTGTGACTATTTTGGCAAGTCATCAATATTTCGAGGTCTATTTAACAAATATTTTACTATACATTAAAATAAAATTTAATTACTTTACATTATGTTCCTACGTCCATGTTAAAACATTGTCAAAGAATTTTGGAGAATGAAATAAATATAACATAGAAATTGTACCAATAGGTAAATAATTTTAAAAATAAACTTCATTATTGGTTTTGTTTATGCTCCAAAGGATGTATGATTTTCGAAATAAATGCTATGAAAATTGCATGTACTTGTGCCCATATAATTTAGTAATAGTAATTTCAGTATCATTTTTCACGTCTATCCATCACAAGTTTTAAGTCTTTATGAATAACAAAGTATTTGATTTTATACAAAGCTGTTTAATAGTTATTGGGGCAGTATTAAAATTTAGATAACTGCTAGCAATTCTTAAATTAAAAAATAAAGAAAAACGTCGATACAAAAAGTTATTCAAGTAATAAAAGAATGACGGTTTTAAATTAATTTTCGTCTTTAAATGCATCGGAAGATCTCTAGATAAACAAAATAGACAATTAAAGTTCTTCAAATAATCAAAATACATTTAACTAAATGATTTGGTCGGAGCGGTCTGTTAGATACTAAGGTGTGACAGTTTCTCCTCTCCGTTGCTAAACTTTAATATTTTTGATCTGGCGTTATACAGAAGTGTCGTAACTCGACGATGAATTTAGAAATTTCGATTTAGCACGACAGTATTCTAATTCTTAACCTTTCCCTCGCTAGATTAATTTGGGAGTTTAGACCCGCTCTAGAGTACATACATCAAGTTCTGTTTTAGCATTTCAGTGAAATAGGGAGGCAACATTCTTCTAGGCTTCACTGGGATTGCGGGTGTCCATGGACACCGGTGACCGTCCACTCTCTGACGGTCCAAGTGCTCGTTTGTCCCTTAGCTTCCTTTAAAAGAAATGTTGACATTTCATTTGATGAAAGAAAGGAACATGTAAAGTATCCTATAAATCTATAAAACTACGTACAAGATTACGATCGTAAAACATACACATAAAGTCTCTTGTGGTCTATCGTAATTTAAATAATTACAAATAATTTAAATTTTATCTTATTAATACGATCAAACTTTAAAAGTCATTTTTTGTTCCATAGCAAATATAAATACGAAAACGTTAGTTAAAAATGTTTTCAAACATTGAATTATAATTAATATATTTGGAATACTTCTTTTTAACTTTCTGCTGTGAAACTTGAAAATTTTTCATAAAATTTAAAAGTTACTGTTTTCTCGATTTTCTAAAATATAATAATTACGTATATATCGTAATACTAACACATTTGATCTCTTTCGTTATAACTAGTTAATGTAATTAATATCAAATTACATACAGTGTTTTTACTATAAAATGTGAGTTCAAGCAGTCTGATGAGTTTGCCGGCTATGATAAATATAAGTGATTCAATTTTCAGACCCACATGAATTTGAATTTGATTATTGTGGAGAATAAAATCCAAGACCGAGTCAGCCTAGTCAAAAAAAAATGTTGTTTGCAAAAATATTTGTAAACGACTTTGTTTTCATAACTCTTCTGTTGGTAAACTGAGCAGTCTTATGACATCATACCCGATATTCTTTGAAAATGTTCAAGCCTTACATATGCACTGTTTTTGTATCAGCAAATTTAAAACGATTCGCTGAAATGTTCTCTCTTGTAAGCAGTAACGACCTAAAACAACATTAGCCCTCGAAAATTCATGTTAAATAATCGTACGTCACACGTTATATTCCAACCATTTATTTTAAAATGAAAACGAAAACAAACGAAGACATCTAGAAAAATAACCGTCTTTCGTTCGTTAAAAGAAATTCCTCTAGTGATAATAAATCCCCACAAATCACCATAACGGAAAATCCTGGAGCACTTGTAAATAATGGGGGTCCGGAGGTATACCTGGCAGGTCAGAAGACCATATTGCGGGAGGTCGTTCTACTTTGCAATATTCAGCTCGTGATTGCTACTCGAGAACCTTACTTGTCCAATGATTATCAATTCTATGAGCGATGTGGTCCGTCCATTTTGTTGCTATTTAACTTGATGATTTTATAAACTATGTCGGTTAGTCTGGTTCTCTTGGGGATTTCATTGTTCTGGTTTTATATTTACAGAGAAAACCCGAACATAGCTTTTTCTATCGCATGTTGAGAATCTTTGAATTGTGTACGAGTTCAATAGTAAACGACATTGTGTGGCATCCGTTGAACATCATTGAAAACAAGTAATGTTAAAAGGTTTATAATGCGATGTGTTAGTCTTGAAGACTATGTATAGTCGCGCATGCTGCCTTATTAGGCGGCTTAAGTTAGCTTGGCTAAGCTCAAATCTTTGTGTGTCATGTCCATTGAAGTTGGATTTGCCTAACCGGATGGTTTTTCTAAGAATATGTATTTGTTGCGACTTGATTAAAGAGTCCTCATTTATTTTTGAATTGGGTACAATATAGACAATAAATAACTTTGTCTTTAGATTGAATATAATATACACATTTAATAATTTTGTCTTAAGTAAGTTTAATTTTATGTAGATTCTTATAAAAACCTACCGAGGTGCCGGTTAATAAAGTCGACGTAATTCAGATATTTCGCCGGTTCAGTCGACAAAAAATCACAAGTGATTTATATGCAAGATTTTTTTAAAATTTTAACACTTGAGAACGTCTTTGAAGACTAAGATAGAATTTCGGGTATGTAGAACTCTCTTATTTTAAATTTGTTTACCTTGTGATTTTGTTCTGTACTCGGGCTAATTACCGTATTATAGTAAAAGTACCTTAACAATTAGATATGACAGTGGACGTGGAACACTTTGCAACACCGCCTAGGTTTTAATAGAATTACAAGCTATTTTATAATTCACATAATATACTAAGCATAATAGCTGATTACTATTCTCGTTTGTAATCAATCTGAAAATGTGGATATTCTCTCAGTTGAATGTTTTCAAAAATTGGTTTGCTAGCTTAGCTGAGAGTTATAAAGTTTTACCATAAAAAAATTGTAATAATTCTTAATTAACCCAATTTGCGTCATTATTTCATTCCTCCTCTATTACTCATTCTGTCCTACCTCCTCCATTAGATATTCTATTCCTGCCCTAGAGGTCAGCAACGTACTGGTGACTTCTCTGGGATCGCGAGTGTTTATGGGTGGCGATGACTATGTACTATCTGGTGACTTACTTACTTATTTGCCTCTTGTCAATGCTTTAAAATTATTTTCGAACGTAACTTCTACATGTGACTTAAGACTAAGTAATTTTTCAAAAAGGTGCTATTTTTTTCGAGTTATGATCTCTGTTTCACCGTGCTTGAGTCGAATTTAAGTTGAACTTGAGTTCTACTTTTGAATCTGATAGAATTAAATAACTATTGAAGGATTACAAGTACATGTTTCACAAGTTCAGTCGAAATTACGCCCTCGCGTACTGCCTTATTGTTTTTCAGTTCTTTGGAGGCTATTTATAATTCCTACAGTTCACATTATAGATATTCTCTGTTTAGCGTTAGGTTAGCATAGCTCGAGAAAGTGATAAATTATGAAAACCATAAAAAAGAAGATGAATAAATTGATGATTAGATACAAAGAAAACTAAATCGAAAACTTCGAACAACCGTGAGTCTCATGTAATGCTGGCTTATGTTATGAAAATAGTCAATTTACACAGGAGCTGTATTTCCATAATAAAGAATTATTATTATGGAAGATATGTATGAACTTCTAAGAAGAAAGGAATATGTATTAAATTCTATGTAATAACATCACATATTTTTTTAAGACGAAGCATACATTCATAGGGCAATAAACATTCTATATTCATAACGATTGAGTGGTAATTTAAGAAAGAAATAAGACGTATTTGCTTAAAATTAGACTACATAATGACAAAATTATAATTTTTTCATGTAAGATGGATAACACTGGAGGGTTATATATATGGGGTCATAGCAATTGAAGAATTTCATAGGTTTCATATATACGATGGATTTTCTATCGCGAGATTTGTCTGTTAGTTGACGATAGCGCAAGATGTCTAATGCCTAATCGAACCACCGCTAGTTAGCGCTTCCAAGTTATTCTTATGTCGCGATTCTGGCGTTTTTCAGTATTTTTCAGGGATAAGATAATGATGTTTAATTCTGTCTCATTTTTTGTACATTTAGGCTTGTTATAGATATTTCTATAACAAACCAACAAAAGTTTATTAACAGAGGTGTATAGATACCTCTTGATAGGTTCTCCTGACTTTTATGATTTCTTAATCCTAATATGGCTTAACGGCCAACATCTTGAATTTTGTTCAATTTGATATTTCCAGTGACACTTAAAAGGTCAGATCTACTGATTTTAGAATCATTGAATTGGATAAACTATTTTGGCTCGAGAGCACCACATATATTATGTAGTGATAAATACTTGCCCTGTTTTTAGTTCAGAAGTTAGGTATATAAAATGTATGCTCTCTATTATTTAGCTACAAAGCAGCTGCTTGTACAGATGTCTTAAACGGGTATCTGTTTACCGCTATGCATTGTGTGGGATCACAAAGTAATACTCCAGGTATTTAAGGAAAACGAACAAAGTTTAAATTTGTTAATAACCAACTATATGCTTTAATTATGATATTAAATACGTTTTTATAACAGTTTTTAGCAAATAAAAAAAGGTAAATGTATGAATTAAAGGTAATAAAAAGTGAATTTTTCGATAGCATGACATTAATCTTATTGAAATTTTTAAGCATTTGAATTAAAATTTCATTGAATACGACCAGGTTTAAACAGTAATAGAAAAAAAATTAATGGGATTAGGGAATTTTTAATTAATATGGTTGAAGACTTTTCCTAGCGAATAACTTTTTAAAACATGAATATTTAAACAGCAAACAGGTTGTAAATGCTTTACGTATATAGAGTCTTATTAAACACTAGTTCTTCAGTTCAGTGTTGCCAAGGTACAGTTAAAGATTGTTTTGAATAAAATAAATATCAAATGTTCACGATTTCATTATATTATTACCGATTTAGTTTCATTTTTCTAATTTTTTTTCCTTTAGACGACATTTTTATAACATCTAGTTATGTAGCATTTTCGATATCAGTCGATAACCCAACGACCACGGATAGGTTGTTGCAATTTTATTATTACATTTTTATTTGCGTCTTCGCACATAAACGACCAATTTTGCTCAAATTGAATTTTCACGGTTTCTAGACATCGTAGAATAATCATTTAGAAAACAGCGTACATCTTTTTAGAGCGAGTCTTGAAAAAGTATCCATATAATTCGGACTTGATTAGTGCCAGCCACTGGAATAGTGTTTGCAAACTGATTGGTCCGTGAGACTGGTGCCCTCTTATTATCTCAGTTATTTTCCACTGGGGAGGGAAGAAATTGCCAGCAGCGCAAGCTCGTCGGGGCGTTTACTGTTAATTAGATTCTGGCGAAACATTTTATTTTTACATATTCATTTGTATTTATTTCTATGCAGTATCAGAAAAATTGTCGATTGACACCGAGAAGATCTATGGTTGATTAAAGTAATTACAATAATTTGTAAAATTAAAAATAACGAACGCCGCTGTATTATTATTTTAAGTATACAATTTGACTATATATTTTTGGCAAATTCGGTCAATGCGATTGATACTATTGACGATATTAGGTCAACGCTATTGACCAACGAGACTGACCTTATAAAAAAACGTATCAAGAGAACGAACTGGCAAGGAAAACTAAAGGAAAGATAAAACTATTATCCAACTCTATCCTGTGGACGCTTATTTCGTTAAGACTGTGACTTTTTTAATTCAATTAGACATTTCTAAAATGACAGAATAGTTATTATATGGTAAGTAATTCTTCTGGAAAATTTCTATTCTTTTCGGTTATCGCACGGCCACTGCCGGATATAGGCCTCCTCGTTCATTCTTTTTCTGTGGTGATCCTCAATTCGTATTATTTCAATCTATCAATGAGCTAAAAATACATTTTCATAACTGCTATGGTTTATATTCGGGGATAGAACGAATTTGATATTTAATTTGTTTTTGAACGACATTTGTATACAGGATTAAATATTGGGTTATTTTGTGATTCGCGTGATTGGAGCAATATATGTATATATTACATTTCTAAATTAAATTACGAGTAAAGCAAAAAAAAAAAATTACATATAATTTGCTAATTATGCTGATTCAAATTTCTTAATCAAATATTGAAAATTCGGTGACATTAAAGGACGGGGCGATGTAGTACGATTGTAAAGGTCCCACACTTTGTTTCGATAAAAAGTAACTTACCTTTTGGCACTTATAACTCGATTCAAGGTATAGACCTTAAAGATAAAATTAAAAGATTCATTTTGAATACTATACGTAGGTTACACTTAAAATTTTTATATTTGGCTTTTTAAGAACTGTAAAATAATAAAACTTATCATTCAAATGTTTTGAATGGAACTCTTTGCCGACCTTATTATGTATATTGTATTCATTTCTCATTTGTTTCTAAAAATTGATGGCAAAAAATTGTTTATCTTACGTCAACATGAATTTAACTGAAGAAAATTTTCGTTGCAATGATTATCTATGGTTTTCTTTGTCACTTAAATCGACAAGAAAGTTATAACAGACTTTGGTTGGCCCTTTGTGATGTAGCTCCATCCCTTGCCACTGTTAATAACTGGTTTAACTAGTTCAAACGTATAAATATAAACCAATCTGACTGACGATCTGCGTGTGGGACGTACTTCTATGGCGATGACCGAAGACAATATCAATGATGTTGCTACTCAGGATGGAAACTGACAAAAGAGTGACAAACAAACTTATCCAAATCAACAGATTTGGATAAGTTTGGTATTAATATGAGTCAAATGTACAAAATATTTCATGAAGATTTAGCGGTCAGGAAGCTTTGTACTCGGTGGATACCTCATAATTTAAACCGACGCTGAAAACCTCCATCATGCTAATTGGTGCTGCGAAGAGATCCAAAGACTTTTCAGTGGTGGCTTAAATACTACATTAGACAACATGCTGGATTTAACGTTGCGATCCTGAAACCAAAAGACAGTCTGCACAGTAGGTGTTTCCTTTCCAAAAGTTGTCTACTAAAGTAAAGCGAGGTCGAAACATCGGAAAAAAGATGGTAGATTTTTTCTTCGGAATGACAGGTCATTATGCAACAACTTTTTTAGAAGGTAAAAAGCTATTTCTACAGGCCGATACACTAAAAATTGTTTGCCTCTTATTTAGGAAAAAGATTAGGAAATACGACCTTGCTGTAGGATTCTCGTTTCATCATAACAACGGCTCACGACATACCCCTAGACAAACAACTATCAAGAGTTACTAGTAAGTAAGTACTATTAAAACAATAACTACTGGCTCACCCGCCTTACAACCCCAACTTTGCACCATGAGATTTTTATTTATTTCCTAAGCTAAAAGTAAAATTTCGAGGAAAGTGTTTTCTGGACGCCAAGGAAACAGTGACTTTGTATGAAAAGGCCGTCGAAAGGACCTCTAAGTACGAGCAGGCAAAGTGTTTTTCTCAGTAGTTCCTTCAAATATGTACTGATCTCAACGGACACTATTTTGAAAAACAATAGTAGTAAAAATAACTTACCAGTTTGCTCAGTTTTTGATTTTGTAAGGCTTTCAATTTGACTCACCTATCGCCGCATTGACTCCCATCGAATCTAGTTTCATTGACTTGTCATTTGTCAATCGTCGTGTCACGTTTAAGATCATTTTTATATTCAGAAAATTGTGGGTACTTCTACTGCGATAGAAATAAACGCCAAAGAAACTAATATCGAAGGTTGTATTTATTTTAAGAAAAAAAAAGGAGGTTGGTGTGTAGCAATCGGCTTATTTTCAATATCGATTTCTATAAAGGAGTCCTGCGTTCAGCGGGTGAAATACGAGCTTTTGATAAAAAAAGAAGGTTATTATGAATAAATGCCTTTGCTGTTCTCGCCCCACCACATTGGAAATGCGTGTTAGTTGTATTTCTAAAACCTCTCTCTTTTTGTGATAGGACAAAACATTGATGGTTGTGTTCTGCCTACCCCATGTACTGCCAAGGTTCCATCACATCATCCTACGTGGACACATATATCTCTTTAATTAGATTTTAGAATTAAATAACATATTCGACTAAGTTTTTCAACAAAAGAATAGACGAGCAAAATCTGAAAAGAGTGGATTCTTCGATTCATAGCCTTTTTCTATTACTTTTATTTGGATATCCGTATGAGCATCATATTTCTAAAACCTAATATTTAAAGAAGGCTTTTTTCATTGAGTCGAAGAAAGAAAAATCAAAGAGAAACTCGGAATTTCTTAGTAATATGCTTTGCTTGTAAACACTGAAGAAATAACTTTTATCAAGACAAAAGTTAATTAAGCTCGTTATGGCCAGCGTGCTTTCTGCCTTTGGTAAGTAAATCCCTTTCAGCCTATTGATTAAATTGACGAGATTTTGTCGTTAATTTGCGACCTTTAGGCACCTTTGTCTCGCATTGAATAATATAACTTTTCAGTTGTTTTATTAGCATTAAATTCATATCGTTGTAAATGTTTTAAGTATGCAGTTAAGAATGTTTTGGAATTTAGATCCTTAACCTTCATTTGTGCGTTACTGTAATTTAAAGGATAAATTTATTAGTTGGATTTTGAAAAGATCTTTTGGCACAGCTGTTAAAGATTATTAATTTCAGTTAGTTAATAATTTATGTAGTCTAGACATAAAAAAATTACGAATCAAAGTAAAACTAACAGAATTTGCTTTTGAAGGCAAACGGAATGTTATAGTCTTATTTCTTTTTAATAATTCTAACTTCCCTTAAACTTCTATTTTCCAAGACTGAGAGTCTTGGATCTTCAGTTCTCTACGCTGGCTTAGCATCCAAAGTAGTAAGATTTTTTGGGCATTGAATGGAATTCATAAGGAAGAGCAATAGCGCCATGTGAGCATTGCATACGAGTTTCATATAGGAATGGTAACATTGCGATACATGGCTGTACAGCCAAGTCATCCACACGAGCTGACCAAAAGAAAATCTGCCATGGATTCTATAACCAAAACTCAATTAATATTTGCGCTTTATCTATATGATACGATACGATATATATATATCAAATTTTTGCGCATCATAAGTTCTAGTTTTATGAGAAATTGCCGAACATCTTTATAAAGTATGAATTTTAATAAGCTGCGTTCTTTGAACCTTATTACTGACTACATATGATTACTTAAGCGAGACATGCTATTCTTATACTAATTCGTATAAAACTAATTAATAAAAATTTCCACTCGTAGAAGGTATATATTCCGCGAATGACATCTGTACGTTACGATAGCGTTTACGTTATATACGCCATTTGGTAGTGACATTAAACATTGTGGTACACGACTTATCATATTGTAACACAATAATATAATAACATATTTTACATGTGGATTATTAATTGGTTGATTTCCTCTTTGAATTTATAATACAATGTTTTACAATATCAATAATTCTGATAAATATCATTATAAATACTGCAGGCGCCTGGAAATATGATATGTTAATGGACACCATATGTTTGATTCCATATCCTTTATGGATGGCCCAAAAATTTTGCTTCTTTTTTTTTTGCGTAGGAAGTGATAATCTTCTGGCATGAAAAATGCCCGATCACGCGATCTAGAGACCGGGTTATGTGGGGTTTTCAGCCACTAAAATCGCTTCCATTAGGGTGACTCTATTGTTAAAAGCTAATTGACCATATTCCATGGATACGTAAGCTTTGCCGGACGTCAAAGCGAAAATCAAACTAAGCACTCGGGTGCTATGAGCTAAGTTGGGGACATCGCGGCGAGTGGGGAAGTTATAAGTGATTATTAACTAGGCTTACCGGCCCAGTGTAGGGTGAAAAAGGAGATTTTAATTTTAACTTTAGTTAGTTTAGTTTCATATTTAGTTTCACAAGACAGATTAATTTTTCTGTCGGGTTCACGGCAGCGCGGTATTTTTTCTCGAGGATTGCGAGTTAATTTGTGTAGATAATCGAGATTATCGATATGGGTTGTTTTAAGTTGTCCACGGTGGACGACTGTTTTGAAATTAGATACGAGCGAGGCGCTGCAGGGTCCCGTCGCTGTATGAGCATAGATACACCGTTGAAGTGTACGCGTGTGCGGGCATTCGGTGCGGCGCGTTCTTTGCAGACGATGGGAAACTTTTTCGGGGAAATGGGGTTCGCTAAGAAGCGCGTGGGCATCCTAGATAGTTAGCCGTATTTACCTTACCCGATTACCTTTACACACAGGTGGAAGGTCGGTCTGTGTCCTTTTTTCTTGTATACTGCGCTGTGCCGTGGTGTCACAGGCACTTGACGCAGTGCGTCGGATTGAAATAATTTTTGGACGAATATCTGTATAACTAATAGTTATGACACTATACAGGAACGGTACGTTTGTGGGACAACTCCTTGTTAATCCCTGAAAGAATTACCGTTTTTACACTAAATAATGAGACAAGAACGATCTAAGTCTTATACTGTCGTCTATGGCGACGGCAGCGAGAATGCCTGGCCGGTTAGCTAGACGCTCCCTCTGCGCGTAGAACGTCACGACGTGACGATAGTACCGCACGCGGGCCGGACTGTATGGAAACCGACAAAATTGATGTGAGGAGGGACTCGGAGAACGTAGGCGAGTGCGGCGTGGGAGGGCTGTAGCTCGACCGGGACGCAACGCTCGGCGCGATCGCAGAGAAGATCGCGGTGTCGAGTGAGTGAGCGAATACGAGCCGGTTGTTGGTAATGATTAAAGTGGAGACGTAGCTCAAAACACTATGCGGCACGTTGCAGCTGCACCTGCTCACAAAAGCATGCACTTGAATAACGACAGAGAACTTCACTACACACTTACCGACCGAGCGAAACGAAGACCGGACGACTGAGTCTACTGGTTTCCCTTTCTCGGGATGTGTTGAGACTGACTAGCGTTGTCGCCGATGTAATGACAAGGTCCGGAACCGATGGCTTAACTTTATTTAGTCATGCTTTGAGTTTTTTTTTTTAATTTACGTTATATAAAAAACTCATTAGTCAGTCCCTCCATGGTCAGGGCGGAACTCTATCCGAACCCATAATCTAAAACTCCGAATACCTTTTTATTAGAATGCAATGCTTTTAACCCGTTGAAATACCACACTCTCACAAGTGACGTAACAATTGCTGCTGTTGTGTTTCGTCCAATGAGTTAAAATTCCGGTAGCCTACTCCTCTTCCCCACTTAACCTTCATCAATTACCCCTTTACGAGATATCTTATTCTCCAGAGGCCACCAACGCACTGGTGACTGCTCTGGCATTGCGAGTGACCATAGGTGGTGATAACCACCAACTCTCTGGTGGCTTGCAAGCTCGTTTGTCCTTTAAAAATAAATTAAAAAAACATTGAGAGTTATTACAGCTCTTCATAGCTTGTAACTTGAATTGAAAGGACATTTCACATTAAAAAGATACATCAACAATTTACTTTTTAGATGGAATAAAAATCTACGATGTTGAGATTGGGTCGAGGAACATCCTTTTTGATCAATGAAAAGTACTTTTCTTTTATTCCATTATGAGTCAGTACCTTAAGAATATTTTGTATCTCTAACTTATAGACGCACCTTACAATTGAACAAATGACATCTAGACATACATCAAAACATTTATCTGTATACATAGGAAATTCGCTAATATGGATCGCTCTCGCCCTCTAACCGGACCACTAATAAAATTCTTGTTGATGGATAATCTCGCATGCTTTCCCCTGCACCAAATCACATTTTCAAGGCTTTGAGATAATAAAACGTCACACGAAAATCGAAAAAGCGAAACATCCGTGCTCACACCGAACGCGTACACTTAAAAAAGCACGAAGTCCGATTCGGATGCTGGCGTATCATATAAATATCACTTTCGTTTAATAACGGCGGGGCGGGACATTCCGCCGTAAACAAAATTGTCGCTGTCAACGATAATATTCTTTACGACAGGGGGCGTATCGGCCGACAATATGAATTTCAAATCGTACGAAATTGACCGGACGCCGTCCTGAAGCGCCGGCGAAGCGTTCGGATCCCCCAAATCCGTACGGTCCGCAGGTCGCGAGACTTTGAAGGCTATGCGTTGTTATATTTTATTCTCCTTTCGTATGCCTTATTATTTTTATACCTTTCTTTTTATAGGTGAATATATCGCTCGTAAAAGAAGAAAACGATTTCTCAGCGATTGTGTTCAAACAGCCCGCCATATCACCTGTCCACCGTGCAGTTTGCCATCACGCCGATAATCTGTCGCCTTCCCTACGGCGTTGATATTAAAAAAATGTGTCGTTTACAATACCAAGCGTTCGTAGATTATCGAGGCCATAGATAATGAAAACTAAACCTTTACAGTTTACTTGTATCCGTTCGTCCATATAACCCACCCAAAAAATGCCGCCATTTTTCATTGACTCTTATGAAATTGTATAGATAGAAGGTATATCATGTAAGCTATTATTGAATTTAATAGAAAGATAATAAAAAAAGTTAAATTAAGTAGCGAAAAATTTTAGTTCGTTCAATTGGTAGTCGGCAGGTAATAGGATGTCGTCGAAAATAGGTCTTTAAGAATACATTAAAAATCAAAGTGCAAATTTTTCTTCCAGGCCGTATATGTTGTGGTAAGTTTTGAAAACTTGAAATGGCAACAGATGTTTAAAAATGTTTTGGAGGAAAATCACTTTGAATAAAATATGTTAACAATTTTTAATATCCAGAAATTCCAGTTTTCTACAGTCACAATCTTATTAACATCTCGTATTAACAGTCCCGGATAAGCGTATGAATTTTAGTACCGCAGGCATTTGGCATGGCAGACTATATTTAGACCAATTTTATTGTAGATTATTTTTTCCAATTTATAAAGTGTGACATGATACTCTTTTGATTTCAATTTAGTGTGCTCACAAAGTGCTTTTATTACTAATGTGATATATATTTTTTTATTTTCATATTTATTATTTATGTGATAAATTTTGAAAGAGGAAAGTTATACAGTAGCGTGTATGCTAAATGTGAAGAAACTGTCTAGCGTATATCTTCCATTTATATGTACCCACTCAAGCACTAATTATAAATATAGGAATTTATATTTTTTAAAAACCTCTTAAGCACTAATTAAAAGCTTCTATAATTATACTTTTTAAAAACCTCTCAAGCTCCTCTTTAATTAAGAGCTTCTATATTTATATTTGCTTAAAAGCTTCTCAAGCTCTAATTTAAGACATTTATATTCATATAAAAGATAGGCTCAACAAGGTTTAGCCGTTATTTGATGCTATTCTACTTAGTTACGGAAATAAATAATTAGTTAAAGCTTTCTACACCAAAAACTGTTGAATGATTTTTATAAATTACCTTTTCTTAAGTTGACATTTCCGCGAGATACGAAATTCTAAACGTTAAAAATGTGTCATTTCCTTATTTCAAATTCTCCACTTCTCCACGTGATTCTTCGAAATGAATAGAAATAAATATAACGCGACTGAATTTCAAAGCAAAATATTTTGAATGACAAATGGCATTTTTTTTTAATTTTTATTAACTTATTGCTAGCCAAAACATATTTTATTCATATGATACAAAGTGATATGCGGGTCAAAGTCACAGATATGAAACATTTTTCAAAAAAATGGTTACTGTTAATTCACCAAGCTACATTTATATAAAGCACTAGCTTTTGCTTGCGGCTCCGTCCGCGTGGATGCGAGATGGATTCTTTTATTTTCTATATCGACTGTTCATGCTGTCAGCCATGATCTTGATCTGGGTTTCAATCTCAATTTTGGTCTCGCTTTTAAATCCGACTTCGATCTCACTATAGACGAGTTTTGACTTTGATTTCATTCCGATCAAGTTATTCCAGAGGAACTCACACCGAAGGCACATAAATGCGGTCGCAATTCTTTTTTTTATCACGAAAAAATCTCGCTCACGCTCTTAATCTCGTTTCTTGTCCTGCTTGCTATTCCGATGTCCGACCTTTATTGAACAATGCCGCTACCAGTAATCAATTGGTCTGAGTACATAATTCACTTGACTTTGGAGGAAGTCGCTAGCAAAAGCTGGTATCTTTAAAAATTATAAACTGTATCTTAAGCCGACGTACACGCTATAATACTGTGAGGTTTCATCAAAACCCGTCCTTTAGTTTTTGTGTAAAAGCGTAAAAACCATTTTCTTCGTAAAGTTTCGTATAAAATATTAGTGGGATATTCATAAGCTTGAAGAAGAAAATGGCCCGAGTACAAACTGGAATATTTACACAAATACGAAAAATACAACAATAAATAATATAACGTTTTAGTCGAAATAAAATAGCTATACAAAGTTCCATTTAGCGTGGCATTATAACAACTATTTGCGTCAGCGTGGACGGGACAAAAGTGAATTCAGCCGATTTATCGAGAAAAAGTTTCAACAATCAGTACGAAATCCGCGCCAAACGCGACCAAACCTTCTCAATAATGTAAAGAGCTGTCGCGTCTACCTCTTAGCCCACACAATCGGGCGCGCCTGACGGAGCCCGGCCCGCCTGGAGGCCGAGCGCGCCGCGCCGACCTATTAAGCCTTACGTGGACCGCTCTGAAATGAAATGCATTACATCCGTTCATCCAATAAGTAGAAAAGTCCCATATCTACAAACAAGCGGTCTCTGAGTCCGAAATTGTGAATGAATCGGTCCATCCAAGCCGCAGTTCATGGTGTCATCAGTGTGGCTACGCGAGCTTTGTGTGCTTCCAAATTAAAAGAACAGAGGTAATAGCACAGCTCGATTTCTATATATTCACATCGAGCTTGTGTTGATGAGATTTTATTTTATGATATGATACGTTTTTTAATGCATCTAAATTTTGACATTAATTAATGCAAAATTTTGCTTAGTTAAGAACTATTTGAGATGAGATCACTTTTCTTTACTTTGTAACGCCTCAAAAGGAACATCGTTGCTTACTAGACAATTTAAAATTCCCTTGTAAATTGAAAATTTAATGACAACTGCGGAACGTGATATAATTTTAATGCTCTATAATTCGATTTGATTAAACTTAATTAACTTATAATATAATTCCATTCGATCGATGGCTCTTAAAAAGAAAACAAAAAAGCATTTTTTTTTGAGTTTTTTCAATGTCGCTCAATCCCACATTACAATTATCTGTCGTCTGTCAATTGTGTTGCGTCGAAAATATTTTTTTTCAATTCAAGGACATATTTATATATATTCGTTTTCTGAGTAGGAGAGGGTCTGGGAAACCATCACAATGGTTTTTTTAGCCTAATTAAATTTAATTGAATTTAATTTCTCTCCGGAGAAGCGATGACTAGTTAATTTACTCCCGTTTAATACTAATGCCTATTGTGGAATCTTCCTAAGGAACAAATAAAATATAAAACTATGTTCAGGGAAATTATTTGTGAAAGTTGCTGTCTTGTGAAAGTTGCTTACAATCAGTGACGTGTCTATGGTGATTATAGAGACGTGTTTTCCATTGCTGCAAAAATGGATGACTGATGTTTTGCATCTGCAGACATCTATCTGCTTGTTTACAGCATCATATCATATAAGTGTCCTTGCAAAAACATAGGTGGGAAGTTTAACTCGAACGACAATATTTGGGTTTGTTTGCTTAATGCTACTAAATGGGGTTTGCTTATAAAATAAACAATCTCAGCTTTAATTTTTTTTGTACAAGAGTGATTGTCTTGGCTAGCTCTCAATGTAACGAAGCTGTGTCATATTGATCAAAGCGACTAGACATTTTATTATGTATAATAGGTTCATGTACTGAGAGTTGTTTATTAACACCTAATATATCCATTCTTGTGAAATTTTGATTTATAATTTTTATATCTTTTCTTGACACTAGTTTTGGAGTAGCGCCCATTATTTTATTATTGTAAGTTTATAATTTATTAAGAATTATAAGAGTTAGATAATTCAATCCTGAAGCAAAATCCAATATTATATTAAAAGTCACTACAAGGAAGAATCATACGTCCTGAATCTCATGTCTCTTGAGTACAAGTCAATATTGCGTAATGTATTTCTATGTCTTTTACTTTTCTTTTTTGAATCATTTTTAAAAAGTACAACGTAACATGTTGAATCAAATAAAGTGCATAATAGCAACAAGTCAAACTATATCCTTCTTTAATAGATCCATAGGATTTTATTAAAAAAAAAAATAATTGCCGAGTAGCATTGTGTAGCGTTGTAAATGCGCTTCAAATATCGACCTTAAGTTCACATCTTACGAGACTTGGCGCTGCTGACGCGCACAGAGCGGGTGTATTTAAATATTTGATATACGTTTACTTGTACTTTCTTGTTCAACTCACATAACGACCCGCCGCTGGGGACGGGCCACTTCTAAGAACAATGCGTGTCGAGAACTGCTCATGGATCATTAAAACATCGAGAGATATTTTGTTCAAGTTCCTCGACATCCAGCTTCGGCCACAATGTTTTTTACTCGTTTTGCAGTAATGAGTGATCTGCAAATATGTATAACCGGACTTATAAGATATAAAAATATTGTGGTTGGGTATACCTCATTAATCTGGGTGATTAAAAATGGTCAAAAACAAGTCTTCTACTTTATACTTAATAAAAATATGAATCAATAAGTTCCCACGGTCGTTTTTATGGCTTGTCATTGAAAGGATTGACAATTCAAAATGTGTCAAGTTTCCTAGTAAAGTCTAACTTGAAATAACTTTTCAAACTTCATAAGTTTTGATATGAATAGTTTTATTTCAAAATTTCACTTTAATATACTAATTATTTTAATGTCGTGTTTATTTGATTAGTTTGTATTATTTTGATTATTTTTGTATTATTCTTGGAAATTGATGTTTATAATATTAAAGATCTATATAACAAATAAATATATTTCAAGCTCGAAAAGCTTAAAGTGCAAAACTATATTTGGAGCTTGAAAAGTTCCAAAATTTATGATTAGTATATTTTCAAGCGTTTTGAGCTTGAAAATAGCGGGAGGTTTCAGGTTTGGCCTGCAGGGTCAATCGCATTTAAAATTTTGGTTTTATTAACTGAGAGTTTTACAATTATTTGCATTTACGTTTACGCTTGGAAAATTTGTGTTCCGTTTGTAGCTTTTACTTTTCTAACAGAAAACAATGTATTATTTCATGATTGCTTGCTTTCTCAGTTTCTCTCTCTCTTGTGTTAAATTTCATTCTCTGATTAACTCGTGTTTACATTTTCACTTGTGACTAAATTCATATCCATACGTATAAGAAAATAAAACGTTTTTTTGTTCGTTTATAGCTGTGTAAAAATACGTTTTCTCTGTAATTCATTTAGTATAATATTTTTTGTATAGCATTTGGGCAAGATGGATGTAATAGTGCCCAAATGTGTACTGAAAATCGTAAAAATTTGCATTTTTCAATTCTGTTTTGTTTTTTACTTATCTCAAAAGGCTCCAAAAAACAAACTAGTTCGCAATTTTGTGTTCATAAATATGGAATTTAACGTTAAGAAATAATTTATATATATCAGACGCGTTCTTTGTATTATAATAACTATGTTTATATATATATATATATATTTTTTTTGAAGTGAAAATTTTTTATCGACGTATGAGATAAATTTTCGTCGTCACGTTTTTTTGTTACACGCCATATTTATTTCTAAAACTCAGTAGTGACAAAATAAAGTGATAGTTAAAAGGAATAAAAGAATTTATTGTAATTCCAGTGAATTTCTAACAAAAAAAAATATCTTTTTTCTAATACATCCAACACGTGGGCGTGGTTATGGTATGTATTTTTTTTAGGTTATTTTAGGTTAACCTCAGTTTTTGATTGTAAGCATCTGTAAATGTATATAATTTCATTAAAACTAGCAATTATTAATTAATACGACTATTAATCTAGTAAACATCAATTAATTGTAATAATGAAAAAACATTTGAAAATAAACTATACACAGTTAGAACATGAAAACAGAGAGATGTACATTTTTTTCATAATACATAGAATTTATCTATGAAAAACAGTCCTCAAACAGCAACAACTAGATGCGGCACTACAATTGTTTGAGTTAAAAACTCCATCAAATGCAGGTCACTAAATTCCGTGGAATGCAAACCATATTTTTAATATTTTAGTTATCATAAGCCATTAATTACAAAAATATATAACAACGATAACAATGATAATAACAGTTCTGTCATAATTAATGAAATACTATAATAATCCTAAAGACAATAATAAGGAAAAATAGTTACATTATTTGTATGCATGTCTATGACAATAAAATACCGTTACTTTAATACGAAATGAATTTTTTTTGCTTAAACTTTATCTAAATTAGCTTTATTTAACCAATTTCTGTAAAGTTGTAAATAGTGGATCATTTTTCGAAAAATGATGCGAAAGAAGTTTCACTTCTTACGCGTGTATTCTAAATACACAGACAATTTTTTTATATAATTATGTAACTATGAAGTTATAGACAATAATAGTGTTATAGTGAAACGTCAAAGTTTATCACGCTAACGACAGTAAAGTGAAACATCAAATACAACAATGGCAATCGCTATTCATAATACGATAATAGAATAACGAAATAAGAACAAAATTAACGCCTTAATAAAAGCTCTCCGAATCCCACTAACGCAGACAGCCGTGGCCGACGCCGACGCGAGGATTTGAATAGAGCGCGGGCGCCGAGAAACGTGGCCGTGTATTTGTAATAAAGAACGCTATTTCGGAGTCGTCAGTCCCGCTTTCAGCCGGCGTATGACGGGCGAGGTGTCGGCTCCTCAGCGAAAATCTGATGGAAACACGTTCAACAATGGAAACTTTTGGTAGCGCCTACGAATCGTGGATGCCTTCATATCGGTCGTTGAAAGCTTTTTCGTTGTATATCAATTACCGAATTCCTACAGTAAGATACTATAATGTTTCCGAAATTCGTTTGATATCAGTATTAATTAAATAATCCTCTTGCTGTTATATAATAAGGCATTAATGATAGGAGTGCGTGATTACGTTGAGGTAGTGGTATTTGTCACTATCTTATGAGTTATTATTATTTCAGTATTAACATTCTCATTGATAGTAATTACGATATTTGAAAATATGGCATAAGAACAACATGATAAACAAATATAAAACGCAAACATATTGTTAAAAAAATTAATATATGTTTATATAAATATTGCGAAGTCATTTGAAAACATAGAAATAATACCAAACGAAAAATATTAGACGAAAACCTGGATACAAGACAATAGGTAGAAGATAGAATAGAAGGTAGACGAGAGGATAGGAGACGAAAAAAGGAAACAATGAATTTTGTACATAACTTAAAAAAAAGTTTATAATAAATTACCATTTTTCGAAATATCCTTGTTTATATTTTCTACTTGTTTTCTGTCTATACGGGCCACTTTTGAAACTGTATGAAAAGCATCGCTACGACGGCATATTTCGTATGATGGTCTTAGGCTATCATGATCTCATCTCTATATTCTTAAAAATCTTTAATTTTTAAGAATATGGAGACCTGATATAGACCAGTACTGTAAACTGTATAGAATGAGTCACGAGGTCGACCTTTTCAGGAGCTACGAAAATTAACTGCGTTATACGCGGTCTGAGAACGCATAACTTCTCGGCCGGTTATTTCGAATTTTTTCGAGAATGCTATGAAAAGAAATGGTTGTATATCACTTAGAATGAACTGTCTCTTATTCTTCAAATGAAATCGTTCAAATGGATTTATCCGAAAATAAATATTTTCTTTTCGGAATATTTTTTTGCTTAGTTTTTTATTTGTAGTCGCTTTCGAAGATTAATTCTCAAAAGTTTTATCTTTTCTTTGAATAATAATAATAATAATAATATATCCACGTTTTAATCTTCCGCTACACGTTTCAAACGGAATTTAACCGAACCTGTTTCTGTTCTGAGTTGGGTTCATGAGGAACTCAGTGACGATAAAGTTTCGAAATACTCCAATATTGATGCTCAATGTTTTAGGCTTAGCTCATAGCAATTGCGAAATGATTTCAAATCTCTTCAAAGGTTATATTTTGCTTTTCGTTAATTGACCGCCTGACGCTTTCCTGAACGATCACAGTTGAGGGCCAATCTTTACAAATGAACTCCTTATGGCAGGTATGGGCAACCTTTGACATGTTGTGGGCCAAACTTTAGTTGCAAACACGTTCGCGTGTCGCGTTCAAAAGTAGTGCATTGTAAAGTAGTGTTTTAAAGTAGTGTTCATATTTTTAGCGATATATATCACATATGAAATAATAGGACAATGTTATTATAATACAATTTAAAAAGAAAAGGTAGAACATTACAATTAAATCGTGAAATTTGGAATTACTACAAACTACGAAAGTTAAATAGCGACACCGAAATCAATGAGATACTTGAGCTTGAATTCGGGAAATTAATCCATCGATGTTTGGATTAATTCCACTGATACAAAGACGTAAAGAATTTCCCAAATTATTGTCAGTCGGCCTTGTACGATGTTTTGATTTATGACTGATATATGACTATTCTTCAATGACTTTCATCATTGGAAAGTTCATATTTTTAAAGTACTGCCAAATGCACAAATTAATCTTCTTGCGAATTTTCTAAACTGCGAAAAATGGTCTTCTTTGATATGTTTTCGTAGATATCAAACAATTCCACGTCTTCTAATTTAGATTATAGGAATGAGTTTTCTTGAATCTCGATCAACTCCATTTGCAAGTGTATTGGAGCATTTTGTACATTACTTTTTGTTAAAGTAGCAAATAAATTGAAACAATCTTCCATGTTTTAGAGAGTGTTAAATCTGTTCGAAAATTGCTCCGACACTAACTCGAGTTCTTCAGCGTATTGAACATAAGCAATATTTTCATACACAGACAGCGTGGTGAAATAGTAACTGTTACCGGACGGTATATGTGCATCCCACAAGCGGATTTTGTTCTGAAACGCTTTCAAATGGTTGTACAAACCATTTACTAACTGTCCTTGTTTTTGAAGTTTCAAATTTAAAACATTCAAATAGCCTGTAAGGTTGACCAGAAATGCTAAGTCACATATCCATTTTGGGTCAATCAATAAAAATAGTGATTTATTTTTTATTTGCATAAAATCTGCTATCTCATTTCTAAGCTCGTAAAACATAGAGCTATCTATAGTTAATCTATCCTACAGTTGTCTTCTTAATAATCTGCTACTCCTTCGATGAATAAGTCTAGTCATTTGGCAGTTATCAATATTTTAGGTCGGGATGTTACTTATCGTTTATATTATGTTCCCTTTTGTTTTTGTATTCATGGTAGAATTTCAAAGGGATATTGTACCTTCAATTAATTCGACATACTGAAGAACTTCAAATTTGGTGCAGCATTGTTATCGAATCGGTAGCGTGCAAGTAAACGGATCGTTTTCCTTAACTTGTAGCACTCATGCACAAGTGATCCAACCAAAAAAGGAGAATTAAAATAAATTGTAATCTTCATTGTTGTCATGATATTGCTTTATTGGTGATTAGCGGTCCGTCGCCCCTGTGATTTCTTTTCATACAAACCTTGACAAATTATATATCAAAACCTTCCTCATGAATCACTCTATCTATTGGTGAAAACGGTATAAAAATCCGTCACTTAGTTTTTTTAAACTTATCGCGAAAAGACAGACAGACGCGGCAAAGGACTTTGTTTTATAATATGTAGTGATTATGAATCATTTTGTTCGATGGTGCGGGGATTTTGAGGAAAACGAATTGATAGTTGTTGACGAAATTGTAATAACTTTGAGGACGTATTTTTATACTTTTCAGGCATTTTCCCACAATTTTTTGATTCAGATTGAGGGCTATAAAACTCAAACATTCCCCGATTAACAGTCAGTGGTTTAATTTTAGTTCATTTGGAAATTCACGCTAAATAACAACCACAACTTTCAATATTTAGTTTACTCCGAGTAAGAAGACAACTATTCTAGTTTGCTTTTATGAACACCGAGTGCATGATTCAGAATTTATTAGAAAACTTCAGCAAAGCATTTTGACGATAGTTTGAGAACTCTAGAAAATAAGAGCCAAGTTTGTGCATTAGGATTTCTAGCCTTGTCTATGAATAAATTGTAAAAAAATATAGGTTAAATTAAAAGTTGGATTATAAATAAAAATAAAAAGCAAGAAGCAATCTTTTTTTGTATTGAAAGTTAATGGATACTGAATTGTGAAGCTGTAGGTGGTATTTAGTTTCAAGATATCAAATATCGACGCAAAAATATAATTTGATGGTCGAATTTACGCTTCACGATTTTACTTTTATATTCAGTTTCCTTTTTTTGGAGAGGCAGACGAAGATAAGATGAAATATTATTTAGTCTGATATAATCCGATAAATCAAGCAGTGAAATCGATATATTAGACTCTGATATTAAAAACAGATGGTCAACCACAAAGGTTTTCATTTTATAAAAGAGATATTAAAAGATAAAATTGTCAATAAAATAGATCAACTACGTGTCGGAACACGCGCAGTGTTCACAAGGAACAACTATGGAACCCTTATGTAGTTGTTCCGTAAGTGCGGATTTAGAAGGGGTTTTTTTGTTTGATACCATGAACATATTTATTGAGTTCACGGTTTGTGGGCTAATATAACTTCTAAAAATGGGCCTGCAAAGAACGGATATTAAAAATATTATGCTTTACTTTTCAATAATTTTACATGGTTTAGAAACCTATATTTATTACCTGTTTTGCATAAGTAATAATTTTATCTAATTTTTCATAGAATCTGTAAAAAAACATTGCTTTTTACTTCTCCAAGCACATAAGTTGGTCGAATATTATTCCTTAACTTATAAAGTCTATTTAACTGTGATTTAGAGGTTTTCCTTTTAATTTGGCTATATGTTACAACTGTCGAGAGAAAATTTTTCATGAATTCAAGAAAACTATTTAGTTGGTGTTGTGGATGGGACACTTGACTTATCAAAAATTATCATTTTAAAATTTTCCAAAAAGGTTTTTCATATACCCACAATGTTTTTGAACGAGCTATCCAATGTAGCGAATCCGGTGAAATAGTCGTGGGGGACTTCCGCCCAGCTCCGATCAGGGATCCAATATTGGACACTAATTAGTACTGGCAAACGTTCATTGTTGTAAAATCCTATTTAATGTTGTTGGTGTTGTTGTTGTATCGAGCGTCGAACGCCCCACTGCTGATCCAATGGTTCCACAACATTTCAGTTTGAGATTGAGAGGCTCGGACGTTAAGCCTTCTGTGCTAGACTGGCGCGGGGTTGGGGGAAGACAATGGCCGTTGACAACAATACGATAATAAGGATCAATGTGATTGGCTTGACGTGCTCTCAGAGGCACGGAGCCTGTTGTATAATATTTGGTTTAAGGTAAAAATTTATCGCTCAATTTCTCCACAATTAGGATCGAACCCAGTACGTTTGCGTTCGAAGGCAACTAAATTGGCGACCGGGCTACCACAGTAAAACTGACGAGAAAAGTGATAGCGTACGACAGACGTCTTCATCCATCGTAAGTTTCTTTTGGAAAGGCGTAATAAGGAAGGTGGTGCTGCATTAGAGATGGATGTATCGGGCTTACAATTACTAACATTCTTATAAAGAATATATTTTTTTTAAGTTGGTCTATGTTTTTTAATTATTTCACTAGTATGAAATTAAAATTGCTTTAGTGAAAATGCAATATGAAGTCAAGAGAACAAATAACGTTTTCCTCCGTAAATATAAAAAGTGTTTAAATTTATTAAAAAATTTTTAGATTTTCATTATTATATTTTTGGAGCAATCAGTTGGAGTTTGGTAAAAAAAAAAACACATTATTAGAAAGAACTTTATATTTTTAGCTTTAATTAAAAAAATGTCTAAGTTACATTACCGTTGTAACTTTGATGATAGATACATGAAAATAGTAAATTAACAGAAGACGCTAGACTATTGACACTAGAAGCTTATGCACAGTACAAAGAACATTATAATCTCTTTGTCGCAATACACGATAGTTATTTACAAAGAACAAATTATAAAATATTTACATTGCTTTAATGACTTCAAAGATTACAGAATATACGTGTTACAGTATTTATAAATAAAACAATCTTCTAATAAAATAAAATTCTCTTTCTTGTACAGGAAATTGATCAAAAGTCTGATATTGATATACACATAACAACCCTTAACATTAACAAATTCACTGTCAACACAACAACTATATCCCCCTATCGACAACACTGTTCGTTCATAAAAGAATCGTTAAAACCATAGACAAATATAAGACGACGTGGGTCGATAGACGGCATAAGTAATTACCAGAATTCCTCAGCGCCTCCGTAGAAAAATGCGGGTGAAGTTATTAATCATACGAATATTTCCTTTACGCCTACTTGTACAATATCTAAGCTATCTATCTATCTAACTATACATACATCCATCATATACCGGTACTCAGATATGGCACATTAATTACAAATCCTATCAGTCTTTCAAACACGAGCGTTTAACATTTACAGCGTCTTAACGGCGAATTTTGGTAGATTGTATTAGAAGGGGCGTCCGCGACACGCGACGGCCGAAGCCATTCCATCGATCACCATCACTTATGGAATCCTTGCGGAAGTATTGCTAGTGGCGAAAATAAAGGTCGTCAATCGATTCTTGTGAAAAATTAATCCCTTTAATTTCTGAACTTCATTACTGAATCGAATTTTTATTCTCAATTAATTTATGTACGAAATGTTAAGTAATTAATAAAATCCATTTATATATGCGTTCGTTAGTTTTTCTTGTACGTCAGCCAGGACATTCGTAATGGGATTTAGGATCTAGGGATAGAAATATTTGAGTAGGAAATAATAAAAATAGAAAAAGAGATATAACTATAGAAATCTTATGAGGTCAGAAGATAAAAACTGAACAGTAAGAACTGCTTTATTATCATTTCTTACTCAAAAAAGAGATCAGTCTTTATTGCTGAAAAAAACCTTTTGATTCTTAAGATCTGTTTTAAATTTTGTCCTTCTGTCTGGGAAAATAATTATTTTTAAAGATGTTTGATCTGAATAATACAGCAACATATAAAACAAAATAAAAATAAACGTATTTGCCGTACGGCGGTTTCATAATAGATATTATACAGAACACTTGAAAAACGATTATCGCTGTACAAGTTCAGCTTTCAGGGTTCTGAATAGCTTTAAGAGTTGGATAAAGAAAAAAACTTTACTAAAATTTGATCTGTAAGTGTGTCAAGACTGTTTTACTCGCGTGTTAAAAATGTCATTCAATTTTACTATGTTACTGTCGACACAGGTAAGTTATAAACTGCTTGCCGACATCCACTTTCGGTGTTGAAATCCCAGAAAAATATTTTTCTCGAGCTCGAATATAGATGAAAAAATTACATGTAACGTATTTTCTTTCTTTCATACATTAGCTCATACTCCTTCGCGCTGTAGTTCGTTACAAATAAACTGATAACGGTAAATTTAAACCTCGCTGTCGACAGTAGAAAAACACTACCAATCTAAGTAGTATTATCTCCCTGTTAATTCTCAACCCGAAATCCCAGCTAATGTCTCGAAGGAAAGTCGGTCGACGTCGACTGCTTCAGCATTTTCCCACGCTTCGAGTGTTACGCTCGAGTGCTACAAGCGCACCGAGGCCGTAACCGGTGCACAGGTTTGTAATTAACAATCGTTATTAATAACACGATGCTCGCGCGCCGAATTACAATTTAATGAAGTGCTGTTTACCGGCGCGTGCTTTATTAGCGTAATTGCGCGGGCCCCGCGCGAAGCGAATTCGCTCTTCTGTAAATAATCGCGACGCTCCGTGTAATATCGCCTTCGCGATGTGTCGCCGATGCGCCGTTAACACTGTTTTTTTTTCTCTAACATTACTTGTCGATCGTCTACATAAATACAATTTAACGGACATTCATTAATTATACGGCGCTACATTTTGCTAATCTTAAAGTCGTACTGTACAATGATAACGTAACGATTTCTATTTTTTTTTATTTTTATTTTAGGTTTTCCAATATCGACACAATGTACAAACACTAGACAGCGGTCCGTTGGCACTAAGGGTCGTCCGGCCGGCCGCCCGGGCGGCGTCAGCTCCACAGCAGACGAGACACCTCGAACGCGCAGACCGCGGTCACCCACAGCGACGCGCCGACGGCCGTCGAACTGGACGGCGAGTTGGTTTCGTAGTCTGCGAGAAGAAAGGTTTTCCTTATTTTTGAACTTATACTACTTTTAGTGTTTCAGTAAACGGATTAGTGTATTTTTAGCTTGTGACTGATACAACGATACCTATGTAAAACACACAATTTATTTTTGGGTATGCGCTATCTATCAACCTATAATGCGAAATCTCAGAAGCGCAGCCTATTAAGACAAAATCATATGCGCGGCAAAAGAAGTTGCCACTGTTAAAATCCCTGAAAATATAATTATGTTTATATTTTCCACTGTCAAAATTGTGTATCAAGATTTGAAGCTAAATAAATTTATGTATTATTTTTATGTGTAAAATTATGTATTTAATGACACAGAAAATAGCACACATTGGATAAATTCTTAATTTTGCACAAATTTTTGAATTTTGAATATGCCAAATCAAATGTTGAATAATATGAAGAAGTAATTTTTATTATTATTTTCAATACCGCCGAAGAAATACAATTTTCCATATGTATACAAATGCATTTCTTATGAAAGACGATCTTATTTTCAGGGCATTAAAATTAACAATATATGTAACTAGAAATGTACTTTACTTAAATATAAGAAAAGCAACAATAATTATTAATAACTAGTAAAATTTGATTTCATTTTTTTTTACTTAACGTTTTACTTATTATCCATTAAATAAGATAATCAAAGAAAAAAAATTAGCAGCCAATACGAAAAAGAAAGAAGGAAAAGTCTTAGCAGAATAGACGTAAGTAAATAATGGGGATGGCCTCACCGATATCCTTCCACTCTTCGACCTCGTAGTCCCCGATGACCCGGTTCTCGGCGGAGCTGTCGCGCCAGCGGGTCTTTTGTCTCCCTGCGGGACGTAATTAACGTACACATTACTACAGCTGTTGCCGCCGCCGAGATAAACATCCAATAATGAAATCTTTCCCGTATTTGGCTTCCACTCGTATCCGTTTGATTAGTCACGACGGGTGGAGTGGGAGTGCGGCGACGTCGGCGCGCGGACGGGCGTGCATCGGGATTTATTAAGTATTGGATGTTACGACAACGAATGATTGTCTTTTAGTTATTATGCTTGTAGATTACGTGAATATCGAAACGGAACGGTGTGTGCTGTTCTTGGTTTCGATGCCGGTCACACTTTTGATTTGTTCCCAATTTCGGTCCCGATTCTGGTTCTCAATTCTGTTTCTCGTCACACTTTCGTTTCGATAATACTGCCGGTCACATCGCTGTATGGATAAATTACTGTATGGTCGAAGCCGAGATAAATGCTAGTATTGAAATAAAATATAGGCTGTTATTATTCGGAGTTAGTTATATAAAAGGAGGTAATAATTTTTACAATAGGTATAGTACTGTACTCTAAAAAAACAAACCAAATTGACGATACGTGATACTAAGTACATAAAAACATATGCTTAATTGTATGCAAAGTTATGTAAAAAATTCCACTATTTTAAAGTTTTGCAAACATAAACATGGAGCTTTATATACAAAGACTGAATTGTTAAATTTCCGTTTGAATATATTTTTTATGTATCTATTTAATTTCCCTGAAGAAAACATAAACAAATACTTTAAATTTTTAATCACCTCTTTAGATGCATTACACTAATTAGTTCTATTGTAACTTGAATCACGTCATAATAATAAAAAAAAAGAAGTATATCCGGAGGTTCTCAAAGCAAATAGGAAAAATACAACTCTTACACGTTACAATAACGTCGAGAACAAAAAAAGAAGTAAATCTCTGTCAGGGGTAAAAAAGGAAACGTCGGGTTTGGCGTTAGAACATAACAGATGGCGTCATAAGACATAAAATAAAGGCCAAAAATCTGTAACAATAAAACCCGCATTGAAAGTCAAAGCGTAAACAAAATGGCTTTCCTCCACAATAATATTACTAACGACCCAATTGTACGGAAGCATCGGGCCGTGCCGCAAAACCAATAAATACATAAATCCACCATCGACCTTTTCCGAGCGAGCGGCCCAGGGCGGCCGCGGCGGGGGGCGAGCGCGCGCGGGCAGGTGGAGCGCCCGCGCCGCCTTTCTGCCTCTCTGATCGCGCTTCACGAACCGATACGGGAATTCTGAATTTTCCAGCCGTCCACCGGCTGGTGACTGCACTCTTATTCATAGTTGCAGCGAGTAGTCTCATGAGCAATAGTCATTATTTTGGCCGACATTCTTTATTTGTAGATGATCGAGGAAAACGGTCACTAAGAACTGTCGAATGTCTTATTGCTTAGCAAAGTAATGATGAAACTTTTTACCTATGTGATGTTAAAAAAAATGCGTTTTTACGCCGTAATAAAATTTGTTTCATAATAATATATCGATAAAAATATATATATAACGTCCTAAGTAAACGAAACAATCCATTATTTCAGATTTCGATAAGTCTGGCCTACTAAGTAATAACTTTTTGTTAGAAATTCTAGCAGCAGGCATTTCTTTGTCAAATACTTATTGATATTGGAGTCATAACTATTACAAAAAAAAAAGTACTAGACTACTCACAAATAAAGACCAATAAGACTCCCTTTTTTGATGTAATAAAATTGTAAAAAAAGGGGGATTTATTTAGATGAATTATTAAATAACTTACGTTCGTGTAGGAAAAAAAGTTCGGGCCTAATTTTCGTTTCAGTTTTATTCGCTTGGATGTAGATTTCTAGCCACAAGTCCTACTTACCGAAATCTTTTTCGATATTGATGGTGAGATAGAACCCGTTCGCGATTTTATTCTTATGCTCAGTCACGATCACAATGCCTATACAGATTTCGGTCCGTGATACAGGAAAAAACAAATCGATCTCGTGTCATTTTTCTACATCGATGCAATAACCGTATCTAGAAGTAGCGATAAATTGATATAAAACCGCACTCGAAGAATTACTATATCTACACTGTTAAAAATTTTTGTAAAATTACAATTGTTTTACAAAACAAATATGAGAAAAAATTCAAATCTATGTATACTAATACAAAACATAATACAATTCGAGTAAAATTACAAGACATGTGAAAGAACTTACTATCATGAGTTGTAATTTTGGAACTTTTGTGTAATAATCCTAAGCGTGTTGTAATTTTTCCTAACTGTTGGTGAATGTCCAATGAAATGTAAAATTACAAAAATTGTTTGTAATTCCATTTACAATGCATTTTTTTGTGATATCACATAAAATTCTGAAACTCAAATTAGTATGAGTTATTAAGAATTTACAAATAATTTTATTATTTTTGTAACACAATTTTGAAAATTGCATTACGTATTGTAATTCTATCAAAAGTTTTTACTTCTCTAACGTGTATTATAATTTTCTATAATTGTTGTTTAATTCCAAACAAAATGATTTGAAATTCATAAAAATTATTTGTAATTTGATTTACAATACTTTTTTTATGTAGTTTCGAAAAAATGTTGAAGCTCAAATTAGGATGAAATTATTAAGGATCTACAACCAATTTCATCATTTTTATAACGCAGATTTAAAAATTGTATTATGTATTATAATTCTAAGAAAAGTTTTCATTTCTTTTGTACGTATTGTCATTTTTGTTTATAATATGAAATTATAAACTTTCGATTAATTTCGAAACTGTTCGTAATTTCATACACAATACTTTTTTTGTGGAATTATGAAAAAATGTATAAGATAAAATTACTATGAAAACATTAAAAATTAACCAATAATTTTATTATTTTTATATCGCAAATTCGAAATTGCATCATACATTGTGATTTTTCAAAACCATTCATTAGTTTTGAATCGAACGGTTCTATAATTCACAATAACTGTTTGCAATTAGATCTGAAATATTTTTTTTTGTTACAAAACAAATATTAATATTGAAATTACCATGAAATCATTGAAAACTTATAAAATTTTCTAGTATTGAAATTTAAACTGAACTTTCAAACCGTCTTTAAATAAGCTGTATACAGCTGTAGATCTATATAGATCATCATTTTCAGAGCGATACGTTGCCCGTGCGGTAAAATTTTTTGTCTCGGGTTACAAATATTGCGAGTCCAAATCTTCACAACGTTTAATTTTAATTATAAATTATAATCATTAAATGTTTTTCGTTTGCACTATACACGCAGTATAATTTTCAATAGATTAACATAATATTTTGAATGAATTCTTAGTAGTCTAATCAACACAAAGTTAACAAAATACAGTAAAGTTTATAATTTATATAGAGATATAAATATTGAAAGTTTTAAGACTTAGACAGACCTTTTATATAAAATGGTATATTTTAAACTCAGATTTTTTCCGATATCAGAATTTTTCGGTTCACCAGAGGTTAAGATCGTCACAAAATTAAATAGCGATTACATTTGTATTTTTTTTTCATATTAAATGTTATTTGACATGCCTTCTCATGTAAATCCGGTTTTTCAATTGACTACAATTTATTTTTGTTTTCATAAAACTGAAAATATTTAAAATTGTTAAATATACTGTAATTATTAGAAATTTTCATTATTCCGAATGAGCGGAATTTACAATTTATTAATTATTATTTTAATATTTGTCGTCAAAAGAATAATTTACTCTTTCTTCTTCTTCGCTATCTGTGAGACAAATATAAAAAAGTTTTGTAGTTTTTCTAAACTGAGTTGAAATTAATTGTGTAGTAAATTTACGATAAATCATTTTGAAATTACTAAACATTTTCTACAAAAGTTGTTTGGCAAAATTACACTATTTGTATGGTAATTTTACTAAGCGAATTTCCGATAATCGTTTGGTAAATTTCAACAAATGTTTTGTAATTTTTCGAAATTGATTTGAAATAAATTGTATTGTAAATTTACAAAACGGAGTTATATTATTACTTTATTGCTGTGCGTAAAAACTTCCAACACTTTTTTTGTAAACTTACTACAAAAAATTTTAACAGAGTGTATTCGCTTGCGGCATACGCATCCTTATATCCGATATTCGTACAGTGAACGGCTAAATCTAGAAATTTTGTACCAGAGTCGAGCGACCGCAACGTTTTAATGGGCGAGACCTTCGTCAGCGCTGAAATCGACAACAAGAGGAATGCCCGGATGTCGCATCAGCCTGAAAAGTCCAGGGGGAGCTAGAAATGATGACGTCACCGAAATTACCTTTCTTTCTCTCGGTAAACGACGGGATGTACTTTGCGGTGGTGCTGACTGTGGACGGGGCGGGGATTTCTGAAATCAAGTATTCCTTTTAGAACTATTCAACGTCAAAATTACCCATATGGCTACAACTAAAATTTAGATTAATACGACCGTACATTTTTTACTGATCGATAAAGGTTGCAGAAGAATAAAGTTAAAATTCCTTAAAATGTACAGAATGTAATTTGAGTCCAAGCGTAAAACGCACCGCTTCGACACTTAATCTCCAGGTGCCCGTGAGTTACTTTTCAAAGATATAAGGGCTAAGTTAAGTGAGTCAATGTGGCATGTAATATAGAAGTAGTAATTATATGTTATGAAAGACTCCAAAAAAAAAATGCTTTCAACCAATTTAGCTTGTTTAAATATATTTGGTGGCGATAGCTGTGTAATTCGTTGTATTAACGAATAATACGTATTATTTAACCCATAGGATTAATCGAACAGATATTAAGGTTGGCATAGGCAATAAAACTATTGGTTCGCCAAGAATTAACTATAAAGATTTGTTGTGTTAATTAAACTTTTGGTTAGAAAGATAATTTTCTTTAAATTGTCGATGAATTCTACATTTACAAGTGAAAACGGATGCAGTTAGCCATTGTAAAAAAAGGAAAAGACAATTTCTCTCTTATTTGGTCAACTTTGAATAAAAGTAAAATTGCCTTCTTAGTCGGCACCAGAATGCATAAAGAAAACATTATTTTTTATGAATTTTTAATTTACGGCATGAATCGTCCAACTATGGAAAACTTATAAAATACACAAAAATAAATGCTTTAATTTTATACAAAATTACCGCTGTAAGTTTTAGGTTTAATAAATAATTACACATATTAGTCAGCAATCATTATAATAACTATTTTATTTATTTCATAATCGCAATCAAATTTGTTCATTCGATTTTATACCGGACCAAGTTTTAAATATATTGAAAATATGTAAATGGTCTCACCATCGAGTCGAATGACTCCATCCGTTTCGCCCAGCGAATTTTTCGCCACGCAGCGGTAGGACGAGAAGTCTTTGGCGGATACGTTTCGTATGGTCAAACGCATTCGTCTGCTGTAGCCCTCGTCGCTCATTAGGGTTAAATATTTTTGACCTAAAAAAAAGGCGATGGTATTAAAGCCCGTCGTTTCTGAAATTCAACGCGGTAGATATGCGTTAATGGGCGCCGCTGGCGATAGCTGTCTCTAATATCAAAGCAAGCGTAGGCTGCTAATTTAAGAGTAGCGGGCGGGGGACATACAGGGACTCGGTCGAATAGATTATGGAGACTACATAACACTGAGTGCATGTAAGAAAATATTTGTGCTCATAAAACGAAACAGATTGTAGTGTAACATTAAAATAATTGCTAGTGCGAACGGCTTTCATTTCCTTAATATATTTTATTCGAGATATTAACTGACGAAGCCACGAAATTTAATATAGTTCTTTTTGAAACGTAGTTCCTTAACGTGGCTTGCGGGAGGTGTTAGCAGAAATCGTTACGTAAGGAAAAAGCGTTATGCTCCCTCTATTCGATTCTCAGTGACTCTCTTTCTCTTGCTCTAACAAACGCTAGGTATTAGGTAAGTGTGGCGGCAGCTGCTTGTGGCGTGGCACTAATTTCGTTTTTCAATAATTTCAATTGATAAAAATATCTATCTATTATCATTTTACATGCGTTTGAAATGAATAATTATGTCATTAGTTAATTTCTTTATGATTATGTTTCGATTTTTATCGGTTCTAGACATGAAGTTTTCAATTTAAAGTCTTTGATAAACCCATTTTATACACATAAAAGTGACACCTAGTATCGACTTAAAAATATGTAATTTTACAGCTTGACGAACTTGATAAAAATTTTAATAAAAAAAAAGATGGCACTATTTAGTGTTTTATTTAGTGTTAGTTTTTAAAAAACTTGTAATTTATTATTTTGTATTTATTATATCCAATAATAAGTAACTGTTTATTTTTTTAAAGATATCAATTTGTATTTCTCGTTTCATTACGCACAAAATTGTTATTTTTTTCACTGTTCCTGTTATTTGACATAACACATTATAAAGCGAAAGGAACCTCGTTCCAACTGGGTATCTCACGACACTTCTTGTTTTTTTTTTACTTAAGCGTTGTTTACATGTTTTGAGTATTTTCAATCGTGAAATGTGATTAGATTATTGTTTATTGCTTGTAAACTTTTATATTTTAGATCACGATACACGTACTCACCGGAGATGATCATGTCCCCGCGGTCCGTGGTCCAGTAGTTGATGGACGAGGGAAAGGCCTCAGTGTGGCACTCCAGCGTCACGTCCTGGCTCACGTACGCGCCCTCCAGCTGGTTCGGGATCGACAGCATCGGCGGAACTGACACCAATATTTCAATAAAAAAATTATGTACCTACTTTCTGTTTACAGAAGGGAATATGCGCCTGAAGGAGATAAAGGTTAACTTTTTTTTTCCAAACTTTTATGGTTCAGCACTATATTTCTGTTAATATTTTTTAATGTAATTTACAATTTATTACGAAATTATTATTGTGTGAAGAGTGCAAAAAAAGTTGAAAATTCAAATTAGTTGAAACGCAACGTTACTACTCAGATGATCTGACCAATAATGGTAACCATGTGTGATGTCAAGCGTATGTCAACAAAGCGCTATATCGGCTTTGTGAAATTTATTGTGATTTCAGTATAAGAATAAACAATTTATCGGATGCATTACTTATTGTATTTTTCCACATAGGCACAATAAAATGCTTATAAGTTGGTTTTTTGGTTTCTTCCGTGATAATCGTAAAATAGAAAATCGGTTGCACAATAATTCGAAAATTTGTAGGTTAGTTGCTTGTTGTCATCGACTTTGACGTCACGTCAAGAAGCGTAGCAAATGTAGAGCATCTAAAATTCCTAAACCTTTTTGACAATCTCAAAATTTTTTTCTTACTGTATTTTAGTTTTTTCGTGCGGAATATTTTTATTACAAAAATATAAAGATAGTGGCTATTGTATAAAATATATATAAAAAAAGTGCATACGCCCTATAATGCATATGCACTAAGTCGTTTTGTGTTTATTATTTTCTATTAAAAGACCTGAATTAAGGAGACAGTAAAAAAATTTGATTAATGAAATGAAGTATGTTGGTTTAACCGAATGACGCGAAACGTGTAATATATAAAGCGACTGCGCATGGTCGTACCGTAAGCGTGCAGTGTGAACTACGGCCTTTCGAGTAAATATCGTTATGCATCACTTCTAATGCAATTTAGAAAGAAGAAGGCCGAGATAAGTAAAAGCAATTCGCTTTTCATTCATGGGCGGCGAAGAGTGCGCGGGGCGGGGCGGGCGGCGCGGGCGGCGCGGCTGCGATGCGCACGAGGCGCCGCCCGCCCCGCAGATAGATAGTATCGCCGTTACGCGTTCGTGCCGTATTCACGTCAGCATAATGCTCTAATTGGGCGCAATTACGGCCGATCCGGCGGAAGGCGCCGTCAGGTAGAGACGCCGCGTCGTCGTAAATACTCGTTAACGACGCCCGCCCCCGAGAAAAATAATATTTCTGAACGCTGACTCCCGCCGAAAGAAAAGGACGTGAAAATGCTCACGTTCCTGCGAATCGAGGTATTCGGGGGCGAGTTAATGGCGCGCGCGAAATGTGGGAAGAATTTCCTTTCTTTTAGGAGAAAATGATATCGGAGGGTCTCCCCTATTTACTCACGCGACTCGTTCGGCCGCGGCGGGTAATTGCGGGGGATGGAACATGTAACGCTAATTAGAGACACCGTAAAGTTGATTCGCCGGCACCCGCGCGCCCCGCGCCCGGCGTCGTTAACGACTCCGCGTAGTTTTAGTTTCCCGGATCACGTCTCTGCGTGAAGTAAAAATTAATTAACTTCGTCATTGATGCCTCCGAAGTCTCGTGCGGCGGCGCCGGCGTCGAAAGCGAAACTTATTCAATTACAAACTTCCAAATGTATGAAAAGTTTATTTAATATACATCGGCAAGAATAGGTGTAATATGTAATATAAATAGAAAGGTACTCTGGAAGTTTACGTCCCTAGAGCGCTTAAAAATTAATTTTTCTTATCACGTATAGAAGTATCGAACTAGAAAATTGGTGTTCACGAAATATTTATAATGTTCAATACATTAACGCAGACTTAATGGAGCAGCGCGCGTAGCAGTAAAAACATTTTTTAATAACGTAAATCTATGAACAACAAGTATACATATATATTAACAGTGGCTGATTGTGAATAAAGAAACAGTCAACTAGTGACATATTACTAAAAAAGATACACGGATTTGCTTCATTCAATCATAGTATTTATGTAATTTAAAACGGCCTATAGTAAAAGTTTTATATGGGAATCGATTATAACTATCAATGACTATATAATAACTTTAGATGCAGCTAAAGCTAAATTAAAGTCGATATTGATTGCTATTAATCGTTATTGTTATGTGCTTTCACCTACAACTTTTATTTATTTATCTTAACTATAAAATCCCAGTGCGTTTATCGAGACCACCATTCTCCGAAGTTGCAAGTTCATTAAATTTCTGAAGCACTCGAATGAGGGTGCATTTTTAGCAGTTGAAGTGTGCAACGACCGACTCGCAGTGGCCAACTTAAACTGCATTCGACGTGTTTGTCCCTAAAACGCTTTCCTTGTACTAAATATTCAATTAGTGCGTCGCGCTCAACCAACACGGCGGTACGAAGGAATCTTTTCCGGGACAGCTGTTGGGACATAACAGAATTAATTAAATCTTAAATGCGTATGAAGAGGAAGTAATAATTACGGAGCCGCTCACGCATTACAATTTCTTTAATCTCTCGCATCGCATTCACAAAATTTGATTTTGCGAATAAAACCGTTCAAAATTGTCACAAGCAATACTGCGAGTTTTGGTACATTTAATTAGACTAACATGAATTAATTTAAATTGAAAGCCATTCCTGGGATAATCGTTGCCTGCCAAAATAAATCGCTTTAAAAAAATGATTTGGTAGTTTGAAATCAACTACAATATTCGATCCAAACGCCTATACCTGTTGCATACTTACACTGCACCATGAGCATGACCCGTTTGCTGATGGAGGGCGGGACGCCGTTGCTGGCGATGCAGAGGTAGGCGCCCATGTGGAGTCTCGACACCTTCCATATGGTAAGATTTTCGCCGTCTACCACGCTCACTGTAAAAATTATTAAATATTAATGCCACGGTTATTTATTTTCTCTTATTTAATCTAATTCCGTATATCGTTTTTCTGTATTTTGTTCTGTTTACTGCGGACTTACCACTTTGTGATTGTTGTCGGTGCCATCCATAAATTAAATTGTTCATTATCTGAAGTAATATATTTGAACTGAACTATAACAATCTCTACAAGAGGAATCCCATAAGTGACATAATTTTTATAAAAACGGGTAACATAAGACGTTAGGTGTTTTTAAAAAACAGAAAACGAATAAGAACACAATGAAGAAGTGATAAATATACATTCAAATGATTCAATGTGTTTTGGTTGTTGTAACTTATGTTTTTGAATACATTTTTGATAATGAACGAGTGGCATTTAAGAATTCGGCTTTGTACTCCATCAAATTAAAATCAAGTTTTTGTTGCTGTCCTATTGAATCTCGACATTATTAAAGTTAAAGAAAAATCAGTAAAAGATGAAGTATTTTTGATACATTAAACAATCTTATAACTCTAGGCTCAAAAACCAGGTATTCACGTAATGTCACCTATTGTTGATGTTATTAAAGGGGAGATTGATCTTAACGTAGAGGAAACTTTTGCATATGCGATCTTAAAAAAATCTTTTGCTTATGCGTTGGCTTTTGGCAATGCACATGCAAAAGATTTGGCATGATACAAGGCGCAGGATCGTCTGCAGACTTAGAGCCTCTTCCATAATTTCTTTTTATAGTGAAATTTAACGATTGTTCGGGCTAACATCCGTTAAAAGGAAGACATGGAATGCAAATTTCGTTTTAAAAGTGACTTTTTGTTAAATGTCAATGTTAAAAGGAGGTGGTAGAATAGGCTTTTAATAGTATTAACCATTTTTTTTAAAGAATTTTTATATTCATTGTGTATATATCTTGTTATTTGATAATTATATTTTAATTAAAATAGATAAATATATTTTGTGCATACGTTATATAAATAGATAAATTATAAAAATTATACAAATTTATATATGGTTTATCTCAGAAGCGATGTTAACGATTTTGATGTAAACTTTTATTTTGATGATTTTACTTTTAGAGTTTATCTATATTGTCGCCTTTACAAAAAAAAAGATAAAAAATCTAAACATTGCTTTATTTAGCATCATTTCGTTGAAACGTGGAATTTTTAAGTTATTACATTGCTGGTATGCCATTTGTTATATACAAAACATTTTGCATATTATGTAGTGTACGTGTATTATTTATTTAAATATTAATTGTCGGAATAGAAATAAGCAACTTTATCTGCGGGAAGGTATCACATTACCATGAGTAATTCGGAAGGTGCCGCGCAAAGGTAGGTTGATCAGGGATTTATTAGGGCGGAGAAAAGATTTTTTCGTATTGTATAAGTAAAAGTTGCATTAAAATCTTTTTAATTGTGGTGTATGCATCTGGCTAATTTTGATACCCTTTAATAAGTGACATTAAAAAAAAACCCTTAAATAAGTGACATTAAAAAAAAAAACCAAAACAGTGCCCTGACTTTTTTCTGTTTTTCTGTCCACCAATATTACTAAATTTAACCTAGATATTCGTTACATTATGAAGTTTTATTACAAATAATGGAAAAATGTGATACAAGAAGCGAAAAAAATTTGTGACTTAATGCAGTGTCGATAAGTGTAGCACAAAACTGGTTCAAGCGTTTTCAGTCTGATACTTGTGATGTCAAAGATGAACCTCGACCTGTTACGGATAAAGAAGAGTCCATTTTCAAAAAAGTGGAATTACATCGACATGTTAGTTCTTGCGACATAACTAAAGAGATGGAGATTGAATACAAAACAGTTTTGGTTCATTTGGAAAAAGCTGTATACGCAAAAAAAGCTCAACACGTGGGTACCACACATGCTCACTGAAAGAAATCTAATGAATCATGTACTCATTTGCGATTCTCTATTGATACATAAGTAAATCGAACCGTTTTTGAAAAGACTAGAGATGAAAAATGGATTACCTACGACAATAATTTGCGCAAAAATACATGGTCAAAAAGTAAGCAAGCTCCACAGACTATAGCGAAATCTGAATTAACTCACAATAAATTTATATTATGGGTAGGATTGGAAGGGAATTGTGTATTATGAGCTTTTACCGCCGGGCAAAACTATTAATTCAGATCTCTATTGCCAATAGCTGATGAGATTCAAACAAAAAGTAGAGATTAAACGGCCGGAATTAATCAAAAGAAAGGGTGTGATGTTTCACCATTATAACACCAGACCACACACATATTTAGTCAATAAACAAATACTGAGAGAATTTAGTTGGGAAGTGTTAATGCATCCATCATATAGCCCTCCCTGACCTTGCACCTTTTCAGAATTTTTTAGGTAGTGTTAGGTTAGCATAAAGAGAGGACTGTCAAAACTACTTGTTGTAGTTTTTTGAACTAAAGTTCCCAAATTTTTACAGCAATGGGATTGTCACTACTCCAACAAGTTGTGGAACTGGAATGAACTATATATATATATATATAATATATATATATATATATATATATATATATATATATCATGTACATATATTATAATTAAATGTAAATAAAATGTGATGTAAGATTCTCTTGAATTTTTATACAAAATACAAAACCCCGACCCTACATTTTTTTCCCGACTCTATATTTTTTATATTATATACTCGCGCTGATTGAAGTATCACATATCACTTGCTTTAATGGCCAATGTAAAGATCGCAATGAGACCCAATTATTAGTGATTTTATTAAAATTTTTAATGTCCGTTCAAGATTCTAGTAAAGTTTTTCATGAAAACTCGGCCAACGATAAGACTTAATATATATATGGGGCATATGGAGTATTTAATACATTCCACAAAATAAAGCCATTTATAAGTAAAGTACTATATTTATTGCCTTTTAAAATATCTCTATTTACCTTATTATTTTTTATTGGCTCCAATTAGTTATTACTTACACTTGAAGATCATTAAACTGAAGACATGTATTTCATATGCTAGTTGAAGGTTATCCCAGACTATTCTGGCTCCATGAGTGTCAATCATTTCCCGAAGCCTTTGATATTTGGAAAAATAACTAACTCACAAGACGCAAGCTTTGCATTATGTGTTGACGCAAATTTTAAGAGCCAAAATGACTTTAACTTATTGTGGCTAAATGTGCATATTTTAGTGAATATGTCACGATATAAGAGGATGCAACTAGTCGATTATCTCACCCGAACTTTTTCGAGAGCCCTAGGCAAACAAAAGTTAGCGTGTAACTCAATGTTGCCTATTTTTTGTTGTTCTAGTGGAATTGTACAAACTAAATCCGCTCGAGGAACAAAAACCAATGTAATTTTTGGCTATCCTTCTCGCCAGTTTCCATTAGTTTGTTGTGGTTTATGAATATACGTTCATAAGGTTGTTGTCTGCTATCTAGATCTTAACGAAATAATTCCATAATATTTTCAACAAAATTTAACTCTCTGTCATATTACTTTAACAACATTTTTTACTCCAATAAACACTAACAAATAGCTTTTTTTTTATTTTTTGGAATCAGATGTAGTAGTTCGTTTCAACTGTACAAATACTCAAATGAAGTCAGGAGACAAATGCTAGTAGTAGGTCCATAAAAACATGCGTGTATATGAATACAAAGTTGTCTAAAAATGTAAAAACTATCAGTAAGAACTATAGGAGATTTGTAATTTTATACAAACGAACATTAAATTTTTATATATACAGATAACATTACCAATTTGAATATTTATTACCAGAAAAGAATGCAAAACTTTTAGTGCACTCTCAGATAATTTTATGATCTGAGAATGCACTCTATATATCCTATTCTCAGAAGAGGTTGTGTACTGTATTGGGTCGTTATAGGTTTGTTTACAAGTGATCATAGGAAGAGTAAAGTTCAAATAATAAAATAGTCAATAGTTCTGTTTGTCTGAGACAATTGAATTTTCATGCAGCTCAAGTTCGAATTACTTCTCACGTATAACAACAATACATGATCGATACCTTTATTCCTTCGATGAGACTACTTTCCGTATGTCTTTTTTTCGGTAAAATTCATTAGCTATATTTAAGACGTTTAAAAAATATCACTAAGTGAATCTTATGATGCCAAAGAATCGTCAATAAGTATTAAAAGATGTGATTACGATTTACAGTATTTCGTTGGTTTTGAAAGCTATAACGTTATTTTATATCGTAATAGAACTGTGTAGAATTTAATAAATCGTATTTTTTTTCTAAATGAACTTTATGTTTACGGCTAATATGATATCCTTTTTTGGCAAGTATCAATAACACGCCCTATGACCAATCTTAAATGTTGTATACCACATTGATGTTTTCCTCGCATACAAACTTGTTTTAGCACTGCCCTTAAAATAACTTCTGGAACAGTGTCAAAGGCATAATAAGTATTTTATACCTGTTCTTCCAATCTAAATTAGTTGTTTGATTGGAGTTGAGAATGGCACTAGGACCAAGAATAAATAGAAGATCGAAATCGTACTCTTCATCTAAAATGCATATAAGGACTGGGATCGCAAATGAGAGGAAATTCAGGATTCCAACCGAGAGCGGAACCAAGGTTCTGGAACCACGGAACCAAAATATCAAAACCAGAATCATTGTTACTAAAAGAATTATGATTTAGATAGAATAGTGGGTCTAGAATAATTTCAATATTAAATTTAATGAGCGTTGATGTTCTATGAAAATGAGGTTTATTAATTTATCTCAGTGACTGTTTGAAGAAAAGATTGTTTTAGAAGTTTCAATACGTTTAATTATGCGAAAACTGAGTATCACACTTGCTCGATTTTTTCAGAATCGATAATTCCCAACGAGTTCTCCGTACGCAAACGTTCGTTTCTGTGGACGAGCCAAAAGGACGGACGCGTAGATGTGTATACCGTTTCGTAAATAGCCGGGCGAGCGGAATAACGCCCGACGGTTGTGCAATTATTAAATCCATTTTTGCGAGTCGCACGCGCGTTTCGCTCGGCATTAACCCTCACACGCGAGTAAATTGAATTCTATCGATCCCGGGCCACCGGCCCGCCGATGGGCCGGAACACCCGAAGCGAACTGAGCGAACTGAACGAACGCGTTTCTGTCGCTTCGCCGATGCCATCGTGACACTTTTAAAGTTTTCTCTTCGCCATCACCGTCCCTGTCCCTTGTACGAATATTGATTATTTTAAATGAAAACTTCTTTAGGCGCGCTGAGCACTTCACTTTGTGAGCATTGAATGAGATTGTGCCGTCACGCTTGGTTATGTAACGCATGTTCGGGTAAAATCGGTCCGAGTCAACCAAGAGAGCGACAGGATATAATCAACGCGTCACTGTTATACTCTCTCGTTATACAGAAGAGCATGACGCATTATTTGCATTCAGTATCGACATAAACACAATATGTGCTGAACATACGTTTAATTTAATATTTTTTTTAATATTATACACGTTTACACATATAAATGCGATAAAATTCGTTATCTGTATATGAGACATTATCTATCGTCATACCAAATATTATAGTTAATAAGATCACAAGACAGACACTCACTATGTTTTATTCATAGCGAAAACATGTCGCGCATAGGTAAGTCCTAGCACTTCATAAATTATATGGATGACTTGGAAACTAACCAGTATATGTAATACGCTTTTTTAGTATGAAATTAATTTGCCATTCATTGTAAGACGCGATTGAACTTTAAAATATAATCAGCTCATATTCTAGTATTTGGTGTCCATCAATTCCTCTCCTTTACTCGTTTAATCTTTCTTCCAAACTTCCAAAAAATTGCTTATCTATACCAAAATAGGATCCGTTCTTCTTAAACGGAACCTTCATACATTGTCAGCGATTTTGAGTGGAGTTTCAATCTTGATTTCGCAAAAGGCACATAAAAGCGTTTAGTGATTTTTTTGAAAGCAACATTACATTTCCATATGTCGAATGATCTAGATCAGGTATGGGCAACTTTTGACATGTTGTGGGCGAAACTTTAGTGTGCAAATACGTTCGCGGGCCGCGTTCAAAAGTAGTGCATTTTAATGTAGTGTTCATAATTTTTAGCGATAAATATCAGGCATTAAATTTTTCAAAATATCTTTCGGGTCGGATCAAATCTTACAGCGGGGCGGATGTAGCCCGCGGGCCGGTTGTTACCCACATATGATCTAAATGAAAGCACAACAAAATATAGCAAAATAACTGACGAAGTTCTTTTTAGATATTAAGCAAATCTTCAACCAAAAGTATTAATTTCATATTTTAGTTACTGCAAACTTATTGTTCAATTTTGAAAGTACGATATAAATGATGATAAATTTATACATAATTATAATAATATATATTGTAAATGTTATTACGTTATGAATATACACAAAAAAAAGAAATTGCATTTCGTATTAATAATCTCGCTTTAATGAAGTTTTCACTTCTGTCGTGTGGCCTTAAGCACGCACATTTTTTTTTTGTTGTTATATACGCCTCTATCCTTGTTTATTGAAGCAACTGTTCGATTGACATTTTATATGTCAATTTAGTTACCATTCATACCGATGCGCTCTAAATACAGTTTTTATTTTTATCCCCAAACTGTAATCGTACACTGTTATTGATTCAGCTTAAAGAAATCACACTTACATTAATTACGGCTTTTTAATATCATTATATTTCACATATTTTGTTTACGCCGTATTCTCGAAATCAAATACAGTGGCGAATAGCCCCGTCCTTTACGCCCGCAACCCAATTTGTTCCTACCCGCACTCGCTTCCTTCTGTAGATCGAACGCGAATGCAACCGCAAATCGTTCATTATATTACATGTTATAATTATTTGTTTTTAATATTGTGAACCGTAAGTGTATTCTACGTGTTCTGTATAAAAAGCAGCACAGACTCGCGGTTGCTCTCGCGGTTGCGCTCGCGGTTGCGCTCGAAATCACGGTGGCCGCCGAGAGCGAAGATAACATCACACTGAAGGGCGATTTATTTTCTCTTCTATACCTTCGATTTGCCACTGTATGAAGTTTTGAGGATAGGGTAAATGGGACAACTGCGATAAGCAACCGGCGCATACAACTTTTTAAAATTTTATTTTGAAACGCAGAGCCCCTTTATCACTTTATCGAGTGTTAGTCGCAGAAAAGAATCCTGAAGCCAATCCATATGGACTAATTAAGTTAAGAACATTTAAGACATGCGGCAGCATTATTGGAAAGTATATGTATTCTGTAGGAAATCTCGTAGGCATATTAGAATTAATTTCGGAGACGTCTACGCGGTACAGGTAGATATTATTATAATGCAAGGTTTCGACGAGTCAGGATGCGTTCGGAAACGGATCTCGGGAGAAATCTCAAACGGTAAGCCCCGACGCTGCATAAAATTCGACCGTAGTCAAAGAACGCAGAGCGGGCGGGCGTTCGCCGGCCGAGGGCCCGTCGACGCGGCGTCGCGGGCCGTGCCTGCGCGCAACAAAGCTCTCCTTTTACTCGTCATGTTTTGTTTCGCAGCAAGAACTGTAACGTAACGAGCGTCCGGCGTACGCTGCGGCCGGAGGATTGAGGAAAAACCGTCCCTCAAAGCGACCTCTCGCGCGGCGCTCCGGCCGCGTGCGTTCGAATTCGGGGCTGTCGTTTCGTTTGCGGACGGCATTAACATTTTCGCGCCGTCGCCATTGACACGCTGACCTTTAATGAGGCAGTAGCGCGATCCAGCCGAGTTCTCTTGCGCATGTTCGTTACTCTGCCTTTTGTATGGGTTGCAAATTATCATCGTCGTTTATGTTATACGCGAATAAAAGTAGTGCTTTCAAAATCCAGTGTGTGTATTGGATTAAGTGAGTCGAATATGCAATAGATTATTCTGGTATGGTATTTGGAATGGATATCAATGGATATTGTAAATAGATCAATGTGCTGTAATTTAGAGGAATAATTTTACTTTTTGTGGAAACTATTGTTTCTGTAGGATATTTGTATATGAAATATGTGACGCTATGTCCGGGTAGGTTACCAACCATACTCTAAAATATAGTAATGTATTCCATATCATATGGACGTATTCTATAATCTATAATACTAATAGAGTATATTAAAATACTATTTTTTTTGTGCTGTGTTGTTATGTGCTTCAAAAGTGCTACGAGTTTCTACCTTTGTAATAATTTGAAATAAATTACACTCTTTATAAGTCCGCACTCTCTATTTACCTCCTTTGAAATCAGATACACTTTATTTCTTCTAATAAAAAGTTGGCAACCCTAGTCCGGAGTGAGTGCACGCACAGATATATGTTAGTGTGTGTGTGTGCGCTGTGTAATCGCGCATTTATACGTCCCTGTGTGTATTTTAAACATATTTACACCAATGCTTCAAACTGTTAACTGTTAAGTGTTAAAGTTTAAAACTAAAATGTTATAATATCGATAAAATTAGAGATACAAGCATTTTTGACATTAATTTAATGTCATAAATACTAATATTTTCATATTTACCTTAATTAACTACCAATAGTGAACTTAAAACAACGTATTTTGACGTGTTTAGCAGTTAAATTTTAATAATTAATGGTTAATTATTTCAAATGACAGTTTGAAGCACACATCTGTAAAACAGTCAAAAGGACAATCTGTTATCGCAAATTAATGGAAAGAAAATAAATCATACAAACGATACATTAATATTACTCTAAGAACCGATGAAAGTTTTAAACCAAAACAACAATTCAAACAAACAGATAAAGATATTGAAATTCATATTTGAAACAATATTATGTACTTGTTTTGACAAAATCTAAAACAAAGAAAGACGACTTATTTTAGACATTATTCTCTAGTATATGATAATTTAAGGTACTGTACGTATTGACAAATTCTTTACCATAATGTTATTAAAATATATCATTAAAAGAAATGTTAATAAGCAACAATGAACGAAAGTAACAACTTTTCACTAAGGATTCATTTCAGTGTGTATATCTAAAAGAAATAGAAAAACTTAAAAATTTAACAGTTTTTCTTATGAATGAAATTTGGAGTTTACACCAAAGTATTTAACTGCATGTATTAACAAAAATACAGAACTATTCTTTGGAAACAAATATAAAGCACCAAATGTTGAATACTATAGACTTGTTGAAAATCGTTTGTTGTTGTTGAAATTTGTTTCATCAAGAAATATCGTGAAATCATAAAAAAAAATCATAAAAAAAATTGTTTCATAATAAATTTAAGATACACCAAAGTATCGATTCTCGTCATGAAATCTATATTTGAGCTTTAAAATTTGGATTGCATAGGTCACAGGTTTCGTTACAATCTATTAAATTGAGCAAAATATTTTGCGGTTGGGAAATCTAAAGAAACTTCTCATTAAACTTTCTAGATTTTTGTTCGATCGATAACCGACCGAAAATGTATACACTTTGAGTTCAAAAACATCAGATGCCACAAGTCATATTCAAATCGGTCGCTTTGTAAAAGATATCTTTAGAAAATATGAATTATGAATCCGATAAGTTTGAAACAGAACATTATTTTGAGCTCAAACATGACAAACATAATATATCCATGTTATTCAAGCACGAAAACAAACCCAAAATATGTTTGGGTATGGCCTTCAAGGTCAACCGTTGCCCAGATTTACTTGATAGATTTTATCAATATAAAATGGCTGACATGCATTTTAAGAGTCTTTGATTCAATGACAAAAAATTATCATTTTAACAGCTCTTAATACCCGACTGTTATTGGTTAGCACGACAAATACAACACTCTCGAAGTCAAACTAGCCGATTATCTCTTCCTAAAACTTGTTAAAGCTTCATGTGTTTTATTTATGGTCCACCAGTATTGTAAGTAGGTTAGAATCCGCAACAAAAATAAGAAAATAAATAAGCATGCAATAAAATGCTTTACGTGTCTTAACTAAAATATATATTATTTACTAGAACATTTATAACTGTACATTAAAGATATTGTTTGCAAATATACACCTTCTCCAATAATTACCGTTGTTCTTTTTCTGTTGTTAGGCTTATCGATTATCTACAATCTTAGGAACTACATGGGTCAAACTGAAAGTCCTTAGAAAATCAAAAGTGAGCAAACTATCAAGTTATTTGTAGTATTATTATTTTTCAAAATAGTCTCCGTTGCGATTAATACACCATTGCATTCGATGGAACCACTAAAAGAAACACTTTGTCTACTAGCATTTAGGGGTCGCTTCTGTGGCCTTTCATATGGCGCTATCGCTTCTTCAACGTCCGTAACCCATTTTTCCCAAAGTTTTTCTTTTATTTTAGTAAATAAATAAAAAATCTGATGGTGCGAGGTCAGAGCTGTAAGGCGGGTCAACCAGTCTTTCAATACCTAAAATCCCTAAATATGTCTGTCGATATGTAGTGAGGCGTTGTCGTGATGAAGAAAAATCCTATAACGAGATCGCTTTTCCCGAATTTTGTCCGAAACAAGAGGCAAACAATTGTTAGTGTACTAGTCTACAGTGATCATTTCCATATCTAAAAAGCAATTGTCAAATGTTCACGAAATCCAAGACATTTAAGTCTTTTTGTATATCACCCAATTCCAATTGGCTCATTCTTTCAAAAGAAATGCAAGGTTTACACAAGCAGACATGCACAAATGTACATATTGGTTCACGCGGCACATACGCATACGCACCCATGCGTCGACGCGCGCATTGCCACACATATTTGTTGACACGTAAATACACACATACATGTAGACATCGTTCTAAAAGTAGTTGTTTCCTATAAAAAAAAATTTAGGGCCTCAAAAGGTTAATATCTGATAAAGTAACTAATTTCTGAAATTAGAATGAAAACTATAATTTTCTTTAGTAAATGAAAATTTTCTATTTTTTATGGAAAGTTCAAAATATGTTTTATCACAAACCTAATTGACAAAAGAACAAAATATTTAGTTTACCTATATTAATTTATTTTATTAAAATATATAATGGTTATTTTTCATTAAATAATATTTTATGTCACCGAAAAGTTTTTGTATTCAATAAGTAAAAGTTGTAGTAAAATCTTTTGATTTTACTGTTTGTATCTGGCTAGTTTTGATACCAATAAATACATGACATTTAAAAAAGAAGATTATAACTTAAAACGGTGTACCGCCATTTCACTATTCTTTTGCTGTCCACCAAAATGAATGAATCTAACGTTCAATATATTTTGTAGTTTTATTATATAAAAAGGGCAAAATACGATACAAGCCGCGACAAAATTGTAACGTTCGTGGAACTAATGCAGTAAGGTAAGAGTAGCAAAACCGGTTCAATCGTTTTCAATCGGTAATTTTGAAGTCAAACATGAACTTCGCTCTGGGCGACCTATTAAGTATAAAGTCGATGTTATTTTGTAAAAAGTAGAGCAAGATCGGCATATTAGTTCTTACGACATAGCTGAAGAGCTAGAAATCGACTATAAAACAATTTTGATTCATTTGAAAAAACTGGATATATAAAAAAGCTCGATACTTGGGTCCCACATGAGCTCACTAAAAGAAATCGAATGAATCATACTCGTTTGCTATTCTCTATCGAAACGTAATGAACCGAAGCGTTTTTGAAAAGACTGATCATTAGTAATGATAAATGGATTACCTGCGACAAGAACATGTGAAAAAGATCATGGTTAAAAGACATGCAAGCTCCACAGACTATAGGGAAACCTGGATTAACTCGCAATAAGTTGATGCTATGTGCGTAGTAGAATTGAAAGGCAAGAAAGAAAATCACATTCTTCATTATGAGATTTCACCTCCCGGAAAAGTCATTAATTCGGATCTTTACTGCCAAGAGTTGATGAGATTCAATCAAGAAGTAGAAATAAAACGACCAGAATTGATCAAAAGAAAGAGTGTGATTTTTCACCACGATAATGCCAAAACACACACATCTTTAGTCATTCAGCAAATATTGAGAGAGTTTGGTTGGGAAGTGTTAATGCATCCTCTCTTCAGAACTGAATTTTCACCCTCAGATTTTCACTTGTTTCGGTCTCTTCAGAATTCTTTAGATAGTGTTAGTTAAAATCAAGAGAGCTCGGTCCAAACTACTTTTCGCAGTTTTGATTAGAAGTCCTAGATTATGTCATTACCCATAAAATGGCAACAAGTTGTTGAACAAAGTGGCATATATATTGTATTAACTGAGTCGCTCGATAGAAAATAAAATGTGAAATGTTTGATCTATAATATTGAGTATATATAAAATTCATAATTGAAGAACGGATCAAATACAGTTTTTCAGTTCCCGGTTTTAATTTAAGATCCTGGTTACCGAAAACCCGACAAAGAGTACTATCCGTGTTACATATGGTGGAGGCGCTATAAGAGGAAAGGAAAATAAAATTTATACAAAAATTATAAAAATGGCAGCAGTTTTGGAAGGTATGCCCGACGAAGATTTTGAGGAATCTTATAATAAATAAGAAACATTGGCGGCGTTTGAAAAACTGGAGTAAATAACAAAAAAAAGCGGGCTTAGGTTTGTATACGGCAGGCCTAGCTAATTTCTTTTTAAAAACTATTGACACTACGGTAGTGAAATATGAAGGCATTGTAAAGGAGTTTTAGAAAGAATTTCAGTGCACAATAAATTACGCATTATTGCATTATATTATTAAATAAAAGAGGTCAACGTAGCAAAGTATTTATGGAGTAAAAAGACCAGCTGTAAAAGCGAAAATCACTGAAGAAAACATAATTATCATGACGGTTCTGCGCGGTTTAAAAGCACATGTCAAACCATTATTTGCAGTGCAAGCTTATAAACTACTCGCGGAGTTAAAATCAACAATTACGAACTATAAAGAAAATTTGGAGACTAACTACGTCTTGCCAGTGGAGTAGGGAAGTGGAGAATCTTCTGAGGAACGCCATATGAGCAACGATGTGATCTAGGTAAGGCCGTCAGAGCAAGCTAAGGCGGAAGCTCGACAATACTGGTTCCGCGCATGCGGCGATGGGCGACACTACGTATCATCATCGAAGTAAGATTGGCGTGGAGCTGATCAGGGAGGCGGAGCGCGACCTCAACCTCCGGCAATTTTGCGCGACCTTAACCTCCGACGAGGCATCAGGGAAACACGAGGGGGCAACAGCGGTGAATCAACTACGAGGCGGGAAGCCGCAGTCCGATAAACCCACCCACCAATCGAACCGAGGCAGCACGTACGGACTTTATGGCCTTTTCAGGAATGGATGGATCATGGAAGGATGATTGATAACCAATCATCGTAATTTAATAATCTGTTTTATGTTCCATGTTAATCTAGGATATGATTTTTCTTTTTGTAAATATTCTTTTGATTGGAGTGAGTGTACTTATTAAAAATATGCAAAATATTTGAATTGAAATCACTCATCCACTTTTTTTACGCTGTTACTTATTAAACGGTTCCAGTCAACAGATTCGACATCCTTATACAAAGTTTTTATCTTGATATCCTTAAAAGGTCTGTAAATAATCCACTAAGGAAGACAGTTCCTTTTTTAGGGTTTCGAGCCAAAATGGCTAAAACGGAACCTTTATAGTTTCGTCATGTCTATCCGTCCGTCCGTCCGTCCGTATGTCACAGGCATTTTAGTTAAAAGGTACAAAACGTATATTGATGAAATTTATAGTGTTGGTGTCTTGTATAAACCGCTATTTAGTTTGGTGGTTAAATAACAAAAATATTTTTTTCTAAGAGAGAGCACACCAAACATGTAACAGAAGCTGAAAAAATTTGTTTCAGCAAACATCAACGAATGGAACATAATTCGACAGTTATTTTAAAAACACTAAAGTTTCTAAACAATTTTTCTTATTACGTGAATAAAATTTGAGAAATAATCGCTCCGAAAGTTGCAGAAATTGTGTATCCCCCCCTCTATTTTCTAAACCCTAATTAATAAAATATAAAAAATAACCAAATTAACGCTTATTAAATACTTTCAAAAAAAAAATATTTTGAACCTGTTTGGATATATTGTTTTTAAGTTATTTCCGGAAAACAGCGCTTCTCAACAAGAGAACGTAAGTGCCATGAAGATACGCTCTTTTGCTGATGCACTTTAGTTTACACAAGTTTAATAGTAATAAACGACATACATACTTGTTTTTCTAGTTATAGACGACTAAAGTGCTTATAACCATTTTGTGTGGGAAAAATGGAAAAAGTATAACGTATTTTTTCATTTGTAGCATTTCTTTGTAATAATGGTTTCTGGAACCCTGTAATAAGTATGGTCCGACATGCTCTTGGCCAGTTTTTAATTTGAAATGTATAGAAAATAATGCAGCACTATTAAGCTTTGGAATATAGTAAAACATAAATTAAAAGGTTTGATATTAGAACACAAAACAACTATGAGAGTTTCACTATTATTTGTAAAATTACTAGGAGAGAGGTTACATGTTGTACAAGACCGACGGAGTTTAAAAAATCATTAGTCTTTTAGAGTTGGAATCATTAGATTGTAGAAGATTTATTTTGAAATCCGCAGTTGGAATTATATAATCTAAAGCAAACAATGACATTATGTAATCTGTGAGTGCTTCTAAGAACGTACCTATTTGCTGCCACGGTGGACGATGGAGTGTACCAATCTCTAGTTTTATACCATCAAGGTGGAGGCTAAGCCACGTCTGTTCGACTCCAGGACAGTCTTGTTGTGCTCCTTGGGGCGCATTCACGTCATACTTAAGACAAAAACCGACACCGGATAACTAGTAGTCGGCCGGCGTCGGAGAACGTTTTTCTATTTTCCGAGTCATGTTTCATTTATGTCAATAATATCTATCGAGTGACCCTCAATAGCCGCAACGAATTCATCATATTTATTAAGCAGTGAACCCAGACTTAGAAAACCTATCGACAAATATTTATTTTTATTGAAGCTAATTATAAAAGAGTACAATATCTAGGAAAATTTTATAAAATTTTAAGTAACATATTTATTTTTTCTGGATATTGAAAATTAATATAAATGTAAGAACACCAACTCGTATAAAAAGAAACTGTATGAAAATGTATACAATGTGAAAATTCGTGTAATGAGTTTTGTGATGATTTTATACAAAGGAATGAAGTCGCTTTATCCGTACTATAATGAATATAATAATAGTAATAGATTTTAATAATTTTAATTCTGAACGTTCGGAATTATTTAAAGATCTAGATAAAGTAGATGAAATCTAATTATCGCCAATGGGGCAGGGTCGAAAAACATTTTCCACATCCGCTTCCGTTCGTATTTTCATAATAAGTTCCCCGCTATCTCGACAAGAGAATACAAGTTCCTCTCTAGTCCACACAAACTCTCAACAACGACTAAGTAAAAAATAACTTCAAAGCAGTTACGCAATCAAACGAAACAGATGCAAAGAGAGAGAAGAAGTACCACAAACTGTACCAATTACGCGGTCACTGCCACGGTCGAATCAATTCTGACGCATCCGCGTATTAAAGTGGGCCTTCCTGCAGCAGCAATGGCGAGCGCGGGGGCGCGCGGGGGGCGCGCGGCGTTAACACATCCGTTAGCTGTTTTACGGCGGGCATTAATTGCTGTTGTAGCCACAATTTAGCGCTCGAAAGTGTCTCGTCCCTTTCATCCCAACTGCTGTTTTTGTTTGTACGCGCAAACTAACCTCACCGAATGTATGTACATTGCAAAATAAAATGGAGGGACTGTCGGAGAATTTCACATCGACCTCAACCCAATGCCATACTAATGATCTACACGCGGAATAGACATCGATATAAAGTCTAATAGACTTCATTCGCCAATTGAAATATTGAAAACGATATATCTGTTTAAAAGCGTGCAATATTTCACTATTTAGGAACTTTCTAGATTTCCATATATTTTTCAAACTGGAATGCGAATACAAAATAGTTTCACACCCTGTTTTTGCTTTTTGGAAAATGAGCAAGAAAATAAAGTATAAAACATTGTGTGTTTATTATTTCCTTTTGACTATTAAATTAAAAAAGTTAATTTAAATTGATACTAAAACTTTCTCCAAAATGTTATATCACATTTGTAAAAATCCAGTTTTTATGTTGTGGTGTACGACTGAACAGATTAAGTTAGAAGTCAAAAGTTTAAGAGAAAACTTACTACTCAGAAACGAACAGGAGTTCGGTTTTTGCGCAAGGAACCATATAAATGGTTTAAAAGTATCTTTATTATTTATACGGGTCGAAAGTCCGATTGTGACGCGGTGTATTGGCCGCCGTCCGGCGGCGCGATTGTTTTCGGCCTATTGTCAAGTAAAACTTCGGACTCTTGCGAACTCGGTGCGGCTTCCCAACAATTCTGAGCGGAGTTCAGATATCAGGATAGTTGCCTGTAGAAATACGCCGGAGGCAATATCAGGTTTGTATTAAATGTGAGCCGGTTGCTGATCGACAGCAACTTACACGACGGAATGAAATTTCTGAATTATTCGAAACCACTGAAAACTTTATTGGTTAAGATAACCTTTTGACCGGTCGAAGGTACGGTAAAAGAGTAATTTTATTGATGGTTGTAGTTTGTAAAACTGCAAAAGCGCCTGAAAGTGGCAGAGGATATCTCTGTGGGTAAATGTTAAAACTTTTTACGCGTAAGGGATCGTTTCTCGTCCGCGCAGTTGTAAATTAAAATCTAGTAATGATTGCCTTCAATTCCAATTTTTATTTCAATCCTGATTCAGTTCTACATTTTAATGCTGGTCTTGACGTCAGTTTCAGTGTTATCTGAATGTTAACTCTATTTTCTTGGTATTAATACATTTTTATTTGAATAAAAATATTCTTTTCTCCTATACTAGGAAATAATTTATGCAAAATTTATACAAAAAGTATGCGCTCAACCCTTACGAGATTAGCCGCCGACAACAACAGACACTGTAGGTACCTATATGATGTTATATAATCTACCATTGGTTAAGTGGTTGTTTATTTATAATCGGAAATACGGACGAATTAACAGGCAGACAGCCAAACATTTACAAAATGCTAAATATGAATTGTGCGTCAATAACCAAATATATATCGCAATTCGACAAAAATATTGTACATGTATATTTTACAATATCTGTAGGCAGAACGTATACAATTTTCTTAGTATAGGTCACTATGAAAATAAAAATAATCTCTTATTTTATATAAAATTATATTTACTAGAATATTATTTAACGTATTTAATTAAAAAATCCATCGTCATAAAGCGTACCTGATTCACCGTTCCAATTGAAGTCCTGGCCGTCTCCGCGCGCCACATCACGTACAGCCTGGGGTAGCCGGTGGCGCGGCAGGTCAGGGTCGCGTTGATGCCCCTCTCGCACCACCATGTCCGTCGAAGTCATGTTGTCTATGATTACGGGAGGCACTAGCGGACAAGATATAACCAGTTTAAATATTTTAAAATTTGTAATGGAAGCTTAAAAGTAGACCGACACATTTTAACGGAACGAAAACAAATTGAAAATCACATTAGATTTTAGTAAATGAGGTCTTCATGAGAGCGATCAGTGAATTGATATTCACTAAGGAATTAATGCCAGTAGATTTTGCGATGAGGGGTTTGTGGGATTTATTCCGCACTAGCCGGCGTTTAACTTATTTTCATACGCACCTTCGCGACCGCATGTTTCGCCTGTCCCGCTGTTCTGAACGTCAAATCATTGACGTTTGGAAAACGTAGGGCTAGACGTCCGGAATTTGTCTACGGTCAAGAGAATAGATATGATTTAAGGACGAAATATGCCATAAACAATGAGAAGTGGCTGTCAGTCTATAAAAATTAAAAAGAAAGCAAATCCTGATAAAAAAAATTATACGAGCTCTTGTATTAATTTCTACCACAAAATGTGAAGATCTCTAGAAATTTAGAAGTACATTAACCAATAAACTCAATGAGTTTACCACAATAGTTTTACTAATAAAAAATTTATAGTCACGACGATATCGCAAACGTCCCTAACCATTGGGATGATTTTTTATTTTCATAAAGAACCGTCTTTAAAGTTTGTCTATACAAGCTTTTTCCTGAAAAGCTGCATTGTTGCTATATTTTTGGTTCTTAACAACAAATAGTACTGCGTGATAAAAGCTACAGATGGCATTAGACAGATAAAGTACATAGGTACATTTTACATTTGGAATGTTGGCAATGGGCTTAAGTAGATTTTAAGAAGCAATTTATTTTGACACGGCAAATTCGAAAGAGGGCGTGCATGTTCGGTGTTTTGGCACTTATAGTATTGTACGAACACTCGTTGTTACCAGGACCGTATGGTATCATTAATCAAATACGAGACATGCATAGCTTATCCAGTTAAGGCGGGCAACCAATTGTCAATCAGGCAAACCCGACTGTTATATTCCACAAACGATGCACAAAATTCATTGTTTTCATAACGTCGATGGATGGTGGCGGGTAGTGGTCTTCACCGAATATGATAAGTGTTTGCGGTTTCAGCGTCTGATGGAAAACTTTATATTGATCAATCTAAAGACGAGAAAAGTGTATAATCAATGCCCTTGTATATAATATTGTATTATGAACAGTAAAACACCGACCACCGCAGATATCCCTTGCGCGCATGGGGTCATGTTCACCCATGTACCAGCCGCGGTCCACCTCCCGCACGTTCTTGATGCACCACGAGGGTGGTCGTTGTACGACAGCTGATGCGGGGTCTGAGTTATTATGTTGTGATGGATGCTCAGGATCGTCTGTGTGTCGACCGCACCCACGCGACCTTGTGTAAGCACAAAGGATATTTTGTTATTATAAAATCAGCAGCTATATAAAAGTAAATTTAAAATGATTCAAAAGAAGACCGACAATATTTCAAATAACATGCAACAACACTTATATAAAACGGTAACTTTTGCTTCTGCGAAGGATTATTCTGTGTAGGGATACAAAAAATACTTAATTTTTGGTTTCCATACACAAAGGGTTCCATTGGAGCTCTATTATTAAGTCTACGCCGTAGGTCCGTCCGTACTTCTGTATTCTTTTTTAAGGAATGTATCTTTTGAATCGCATCCAATAAGAAGTTGGTTGACTTTTTAAAGAATGCATGTTATCATATCGTAACAAAAAAGATAGTCCTGTACAAAAAATGTCTAATGTTTTTAACTTTCCGTTTATGAAAAAAGTCATAAAGGGAAGATATTATATTCATTTCGATTTTAGAAAATCTTATTTTCATCAGATCTTGACGATATAGGATGTTAGGAATTTATTTCGATTATTTTTAAGTAATGTCTGTGTTTATGTGTATGTGTTTGTGTGTCTGTTCTCGTACATAATTTTGATCTGATTGACCGATTAATTGTAGTTTACGACATTCGAAAGTTATTCACAACTTAGATTTCTTGATAATTTAAACTAATGTCGTTAGGAATTATCTGGAAATCAAAAAAAATTTTATTTTTGCAAGTTTAGACTAGTTTATTGATTGATACCAAATTTCATATAGCTCTTTTCTCCAAAACGTTATGCAATTGCCGCAAATTGTATAAAAAGGGTTCACTTGCTTAAAAGACAACCTTGAAGAAAATTTTTCCAAAAAGTGTATTTTGGAATATATTTTAAGCCACTCTACAGATAAATTCCAAAACCCTATTATCTCTTCTCCTTAAAAGAACAACGTCGATTGTGGTGAATGACATTAAAATCGTTTGGTTTGTTCGATAGATATTGTTAACGAAAAAGTACAAAAAAATGTTTTTACACAATAACTCGTATAATTTTTTTTTGATTATTTTTAATACTCGGTCCTCCTTTTCTGCTTAAAAAACTGTGTCAAATTCCGCAGTAAAAACAGCAAATCGAAATCGAAAGTCGCGTTCGGAAGATATCATATTTGAAATATTACAAAACAGCTTTTTTTTATAATAAATTTAGTGTTTTGAACTCAATGAGTTCAAAACGTTCTATAATTATCTTTTAAGCCAGGAGAGTTCAAAAAAGCACTAAGATGTACTGGTAGTTATATCTTTGAACGCTTTGAAATGGTAAGCAGTAAGAAGGATACCTTACAGGGTCAAACATCTTCGCACTATTGAATTTGAACAGCTCAAACCTTATAAACAATCATATTTTTGAACTCAAGGATGTTAAAACACACCGGTAATATCATAGCGTGATGGAATTGACTTTAGGTAATCGCTTAGTAATCACGCATAACACAATGCGCATGTTTTGGTATTTAATGAACAAACTTGTAAATGATTTCAAAACGGAATTTAACTAGTAACTAGGGATATATTGTATACGTTAAACAGACTCGAATTTCAAATCGACAAACAAACGCAGTCGTAAGCGCCAGCGTGGTATCGTATATCAACTGACTATATCGGTCGTCGGTCAGCAAAGGCAGGTATAACAAGAAATTATAATAAAGATTGACCGGCCGGTTCCCGTTTCACTGCACCGTCGCGACACATATCTCGGTAAGTTGACTCAACATTTTTATCTTATTTTAGACATTAATGTGGATAAGTAATATATATTTACGTGTTTAATACATAACTAGCTTTTGCTCACGGTTCCGCCCACATAGACATAAACTATGAATTTTTACGGATAGATTTGCGTACACCCCGTATTCTGTGAGCGTCTACGTTCCTGAAAAGAATGCTGAATATTAAGTCAATCGGACCTATAGTTTCGGAGATCTCCTGATAAGTCAGTCAGTCAGTGGTATTTTTTAAAATCATATAATATATATATATGATATATATATATTATAATGGTTTTAATTACATCCATGTATTTAAATGAAGTTAAATTATTCTTTATATGTTATTCTTAATATGTTTATATAATGATATATTTATATTTGTTCATTAATTATCATCACCATCATCGCTCAATCTTCAGCCAGTCACAACGACTGAAAGGACTTGTCCCTTTTACCCGATACACCGAAGGGAGCGTATTTATAAAGGGTGAGTGCAGGTTTTAGTCCGTATTAGTAGTGACGGGAGTGCAGAGCCAGCCATTATTCGTGCAACCTACTATATTTATGTAACGTTCATTCATATATTTTATTTATACAATTGTAACAATTTTTAGGTTCAGATACGCCACAGGCTTCTGGAGTTAACTGTTTTTAAATATTTTGTTCATGAACGTTCAAATGTATGAAAACATTCGTCAAACTTAGTGAATGTAGTAAAACTCTAAAACTAAAGAGTAGTAGCGAGCTCATATTAAAAACCTGAACCTAATAAAAGAAATAGATAAATATATAATACAATTATACAAGTACACGAGTTTGATTCGCATATATTTACAATTCATTTTTATTGGGATCTTAGGGTATGGTCAAATCTGATGAACATTACTAATTTAAACAAAACACAAGAATAGTTTTGAGGGTTTTGATAGTTTAAAACTATTAATATCACTTGAGACTATTGTAAGCTAAAATAGTTTTAATACTTACTAACCGCCTAGACCGTTGATTTAATTATTCTTTCATCGGTCACTTAAAAGATGCCCTTGCTTAAGAGCTTATCCGATTAAAATACCTTGTAAACAGCTTATCCGATTAAAATTTTAGCTTGTTGGGGCTACGCTTCTTCTCTACCTAACTGTTTAAATGTTACTTTATGGTTTAAGAGACTAGTTTTAATAAATATTTCTAAAAAAAGACGCAGTGTACGTGTAACAGCAGAAAAGGCTAATTTAATTTTTTTCCATTACCAGTACTATTTATAATTAATTTAGGCTTGTCTATTTCAATGTTTTGTCGAAATAATACCTATTCAATTTTCATCTCCTTAACCTGTTCATAAACCGAAATATTAACACCGGTGACTATATACTGAATTCAGTAGAAATAATTCCTACATAACGAAAGGCACTCGATTCAACCAATAACTCATTGGACTGACTGCGATTAAATAGATACGAATCAACGAATATTTGCTTATATTTAAGTCATTAGAATCAAAAGTATCACAACGTACCCGCTATATTAGCGTTGAAACCATGTACTGGCCGATTAGTGCTTTTTAATATACGCGCCGGTTAATGAACGGTTCGCGATAGGATAAAGACGTCGTCCGAAAAGAGAGATAAGTACGGACGTAACTAACCCTGTAATCATTGTAAAAGAAGTTTCATTGCAACCGCATTTAGTTCGGCCAACTAGGCCTCCTGGATGATCAACAACCGCGAGTGATATTCGAGTTTGCTCGTTAAACTTCACCGGTGAGCTGGCAACGCGGCTGAAAGCAGGCTAGGTCTCACGAACAGCTAATATGGCTTTGGATTTGGCATTGCGATGGGATTCTTTTGTATTTTATGATTCAAGATTGGATTGGCGATGCAATTTTAAAAAATAATTCCCAGTTCAACCGGAACTTATATCATTTGAATTAATAAACGGGAAAATATCAAGCGATGATAACATATGCGATTTTTGCGATTGTGTAGATATGAGAAAATTCCCTGTTAATTTGAAATGTTTGAATAGCGTTTATGCCTGATTAAAGATCTTTTATGATAATGTTGGTTTCACAGAAAATCTATTTTATTTTATTTAATCGAATAATAGTGATGTAATAATTGTGAAATGAAAATGAAATCGAGTGTTGACAAAATGTATCGTTTTATTGCCCAACGAGAACATTTAAATATCTTTATTTTGTAGGTATAGAATTTCATGAAATATGTCATTGTGGAATTCTTTGGTATTAATGTAAACGCAATACGTCGATTTCTACAAATTTATTTTGTTGTATTTTTTTGATTCTATACTAATAGAAATAAATTCACAATTAACATTTTAAAAAAAATTGAAATTTCCGTCCCACGTGATTTTGGAGAAATAAGATCACTCAGTCGTTTTGATATTTTAATTTTAAGATTCTTGAAAAACCAAGGTTCCCATGAGTGCACACAAATTCTCTATGTGTTTATTATCATATATATGCAACTGGATATTATAATTTATTTGTCAAAATTACAAGTCACATCACCATAGAGTATATATTTCTTGACATATTTATAAAGAAAAGTGAAAGAAATGACTGATACAGCAAGCCAATTATATAGTCAATTAATTATACAGCATATATATGTCCAATCACAACAACTTGCATTATTTAACTAGTAGGCTTGGCCTTGACCAATCTATAAAACAAAACAAGACAGGATGCGTGTATGTAAGAAGCGGCAACATAGCCTGGAAACAATCTTCTATTTATTTATATTTGAGGGATATCGAATCTGCTCACTGATTTCTCATGTCCCCTATTTTTATTTTTGATCTAAATACTTTTATTACATTCAGAACTGGTCTCAGTTAACAATGAACCATATATTTTAGGGTCGTTTGGGCTATTTCAGATTAGAAACTTAATTAGTACATTATTTCTGAACTGCTCAAGACGACCTCAGTGTTCATAGGTATGATTTTTATTTTACGTTTTATATTTTTGCATTGATTTCATATACTAGCTGTCCACAATGGTCAGATGATAATTTATTTATGACCAACTTATACTGTGGTTTAATATTTGTGAACATTATCGGCAAGTTGAAGCACCTGTGATCCTGGTCGGTCAGATATAATTTTTAAATTATAACATTTGAATAAAGATTTAATTCTAGTACATAGATAAGAATTTTCCAATAGATTTACATTAAAATCTCCTATACAGCAATATATTTACTATTGTTACTATTTATATTAAAATATCAACCATATTTTTTTCGAAAATTGATGCCTTTGTTCAAAAACATGTTGCCATTGGTAGAGAGACAAAATCCAATTGGTAATAATTTTAGGACTCTGATCAACTAAAACTAACCAAATAATAAAAGAAATATCAAATAATAAAACAATTTCATTTATAAAAGATAGTTTAAGAAATACTAACGAAGATTAATTTAGTATTTGCATGTTAAACCTTATCGGTTTGCGTTTACGTATGTATATATATACATAAGCATAAGGTTTTAAAAACGATTTCTAAAAATTGTGTCGATGCATAGAAGAGCATAATTCCTTTCACTCATTGTACAGCTGCGGTTTGCTCAGCAATATTTACATTACATTGCGTCGTGCTCGCCGGGTGCTCGGGTTCGAATCTGTTCTAGTGTAAACTGTTTTTATTATTTTTTTTACTGTTTAATCCTGTGGACTTACTGTTATTGTATTTATTTTATTAAAGTCTTGTGAGCTTTCAATAACACTACATATTTTTCTTAAATATCTACTTGTATTAATTAATCGACAATTGACATTTCGGCTCGTTCACTTATAAATCAATTTACACTTTCCATCTGAGATTTAGAACAAAGTTGAAGCTGCGCTTTTAGAACTTAAAGCGTTTAGAGAAATGTGATTGCCTTGTAGACGAGAGTTATGATCACGAGGACAGTAAGAGCGGTCATATTTATGAATAAAATTAAAAAGACGAATTAGTCGAACTAGACATTGGCGTAATGACCTAAGTGGTCGACGCGATCGCTTGCAAGACTGGCTAATGACACAGATGATTGTCGGAATTGTTTGAGCCTTCATCCTGAAGCCCGAAGAACTGCGATAATAGAATTAGGAAGCATAAGTTACAACACCAATCGGAGTGAATAGAGTGAACGAAACGTTGTGCAGCAATGTTGGAAACGCCAACTGACACGCAGTCATGTACGGCCTAACATGCCAAAAGCAAAGAAATATTTTAAATAAATAAATTTACTAAACGTTCTACAAGAATTATAAAACCATTTAAATAATAACACAAAAAAATGATTTGAAAACAGAACCTAGACTTATATCTTAAAAAGTTATGAACAAAACTCTTTGAAAGGGATTTTGAGTGTCAAAGTCTGCAGTAAATGCAACTTTCAAAATAATTTAGCAGAATTAATTGCACAAATTGAGTAGAACAAATTGAATTTAAATTTAAACCCTCAAACATTTTTTAATTAAGCCATGATATTTTTCCGAGGAGTCTGGATTGAACGGTTTGCACCAAGAAACAAAACAGATGACCGGCAGTCCACGCTGACTCGATGCGCTCGAAAGCGCGTCAACACGCGGCACCAACAGATGGGCAAAACATAATAGAAAGGATTGTTCAGTTAGGTCGATGGGCTTATAAACTCAGCCGTCTTGGATTTGAAAAAGATATTATGGAAAATGAAAAAATTAAATTTCCAATCAAATAATTTGATTGGCAAAAGAAAAGACTAACAAAAATATATTGTTAACTGCTTCAAAACTAAATAGTATGATAAATATATCGTACTTATAGTAATTTTGCTCGCTTTTCCATTCAGCCAGAGCTTGAAAATAAAAATAATTATAGACATAAATTAAATATTTTATTTACACTTTGACATGTCACTGAAATAAATTTCATTTTATTGACACCAATTAAATTATTTTAAATATTTTCTTAAGAAGCAAAGTACTTCCATCAAAATTTATTGTACAACAATTGGCTAAGCTATTATTATAATAATAACATGGAAGATATGGACAAACAATTGGTGATTCTATTGATGTATTTGACATTGAAGATTTAAATTAGTTCGTTGGACAAGCTGAGTACTTTTGCACTTTTCGACATTATTTAAAATCGTAACACCTGACAAAGAGAAAAAACAATAATATAGTACCTGAGATTCGACCCAATGACAAAGAAAAAAATCTAACAATAAAAGGGTATGATCAATCTGGTGCATCAAAATATATGTAAGTACAGAACTGGAAATTCAGTTATTCATAAATCAAAATGAGATTGACATATTATATATTACAGAACATTGGACTAGAAGTCATCAAGCAAGTTCGTTCAGTAGAGCCATGCATGGAGGCTCCTAATATATAATATAAAATATAAAGACCTGTTCAAATATTGTGAGCCTGTCTGTTGAGCGAACTATTGAAGTGGTCTCATAGAAATAGAGCAGCTTGTTATAGTAAGTGTATACAAACCCTTAAGTCACTCATCAGATTCGGAGATGGATGATATTTATTTCAAGAAAATCGTAAATATATTGTTGTTTTCGGAAACTTTTCGAATGAATAAAATCTCTATTCGAACGTTATAATTTAGACAATATATTTTGGAACCGACTAGGTTCACAGCTACTCGTTATCCTGTCTGATAATATATTTACAAATGTTAATCCAGAGTATAAGTCAGTTATAAGTTCATTATCATCTAATCATTGTCGACGTTACGTTTAAAATCAATGATAAAAGAATATAAAACGTAAAATCAAAATTGTGCCTGTGAACACTGGTCGTCTTGAACAGTTTAGATTTAATCTATTAAAAAGGTGTCTGACTTGTCATATTGTAAAGACCCAAATGAATTATATAGTCTACTGTTGACTATAACCAGGTTCAATACAACAAATGTTTTAAATAAAAACATCAATGTTAATTATACCTTTATCATTTAGTGATTAAGCGACAGTGGTATTCATTCTAGTAGACGCAAATTGCACAAACTTTATGAGAAAGAGAGCGTATAACAACTCAGATATATTTATCCAATACGTAAGAAATTATTCCTGATCTTGAAGTGTGTGCACTCGCAACCAATATTTATCTGTAATAAAATAAAAAAGAGCAAATATGGTAAAGACTACTTGGAATATAATAAATAGTGAAACTGGAAACGATATCCCGACATTTAGAATTTTAATTAAAATTAATGACTAAATTTTAAACAAAGACATAAAATTGCATTTGCTTTTGAAAAGTTCTTTGCTAGTATTCTAGTTTCAACTGCACAATCTCTGAAGTCATCGCGCATTCCTCGCCGAATCTTGCTGGAAACGTAACGTCGATGTTTGGGGCGTTTCATTTGCATTTACCCACGTCCATTATAATGACATTCTTAAAGACCAAATGTATAAAAATGAGAAAACTGCCTATCTTGA
>BGZK01002021.1:0-85704 GCA_005406025.1 Eumeta japonica
TTTTTTTCTCTTGCGGCGAGGAGGAGGTAAAAAATGTCTATCCTGCACCCTCGCGCCCGTACGCGTGGGTAGTGTGGGACTGAAACCCACTAAAAATTCCTCCTGAAAGTGAAGTAATTGGGTCGGCTATGCTATTTAGTCGGTCGAGACGAGTCGGATGACAAGTCAGACGACTTTGATAGCTTCACCGAGTGCGGCCGGACGGCACATAGGATGTCGCAGGAAACCGTCACGGGTCGGTTCCCTTCCCTCCTGCCCGGCCGGAGGCGGTTAGCGGCGGCCGGGTGGAGTAAGGGAGCTTAGGTCGATGACCTGACTAACGGATAGACCTACTCTAAGTCAGTCATGCGTGTCGTTGACGTCATTAAGGCTTTCAACTGCCGCTGTAAGAGCGTCAGGTGGATCGGTAAGTACGTTCCGTGGCCTACGGATAAGGTGGGTGGGATGCGGCGATGTCAAAGAATCGCTTCGATGCGTCCTTCATATATTTGGAAATAGTGGGAGTTCTAAGTCCCTATGGAGAATGAATTACGAACACACCAATGTGCATCCGTTGCGGCTCTACAGAATTTATTCTGTATTACCTGTAGTCTATGTAGTGCTTTTGGAGCGGCGTGAGCGAAGACGGGAGACGCGTATGTCATCACCGTCCTAATGCACATTTTGTATATGGTACGTTTATTACGTCTAGATAGTTTACTTTTTCTACCGAGCATGGCCCCGAGCCTTGCTTTGTAGAAAAGTGCAGTATTTCTAACACGCTCGATATGATCTCGGAAGTGTAGATTTTTATCGAGCGTGACTCCTAAGTATTTGTAGTTCCGTTGCCACGGAATGTTCGCATCCAACATTTTAAGATTGGGAGTGTTTTTGTCGACAATGAGTCGACTCTAATCTTACCTTGAATTGTATGGCTGCTGATTTGTCGGGGTTTACTTCTATCCTCCACTTCCGGAACCATTGACCTAGCTCGTCAATGGCCCTCTGGAGGAGGAGGGTGAATCGGTGCTCCTATTCCTACTTCCGTAAAGAGCGCGGTATCGTCCGCGAATAACGCGAGTTGGACGCCAGACGACGACGGTCGCGGTACATCGTTTGTGTACGCGGAGTACAGCAGAGGAGAGGGTGGAGCCTTGAGGAACTCCTGCTCTGATAAGACGTCTTGTCGAGTGAGTGCGCTCATGCCTAAATGTGAAATGTCTGTTTGCTAAATAATTTTGAATAGTGATTATGAGGCGATCTGGTACTTGGAGAATATAACTTATAAATCAGACCTGCGTGCCATACCCTATCGAAGGCCTTGGCTACATCAAAGAGACAGCTACGGTGCTACGTTCGGTTTCAAAGCCCTCCGAGACATACTCTACTAAGCGGAGGACTTGCTGTGGACAAGAATGGGCTGGGCGAAAGCCGAACTGTTCATCTATGATAAGGCCTTTCCCTAGGAGGTGATCGCTAAGGCGAGTTTTGAGAATTTTCTCGAAAAGTTTGCCCAGACCGCTCAGGAGGCTGATCGGTCTGTAGCTGGCAGGGAGGTCGCGTGGTTTCCCTGGCTTGTGGATGCCTATAACCTCCGCCTCCTTCCAGGCGGGAGGAAAATAGCAATTTTTTATGCACGCGTTAAAAATCGCGACCAGTAAGCTTAACAACGGTATAGAAAAGCATTTGATTGCTTTATTACTAATACCATCGAGGCCCGGTGCCTTTCTGGTATTAAGTGATTTCACTAGCGTTTGGACTTCGCTGAGTGAGACGGGAGCCAGATCGTCTTTAGGTTCGAGGGAGGTTTTTTGGAGAACCTCTTCCTCGATGCGACTGATATGAGCGATGTCGTGCGGAGGCGTGAGAGCATTGAGTCTCTATAGAGTCTGCAAGGCACTCTGCTATCTCCGCGTCGTCTATGGCCACTGAATTATCAGGTTTTTTGAGTGGGGGTATAGGGGTATATCCCTCGGTTTTGAGCGCTTTGGTAACTGCCCAAAACGCTTTGTGGGATGGTTTAATTTCCTCCATGAGGTCGCTCCAACTCTCATTTCGGAATTCCCGAACGCGAGCTTTCACTTCGCGTTGGAGAGCTCGCGCTCTGGATCTGTACTCGGGAGTGGGATATGCGCTCGCGCGGCGCAAAGCTGCGTTTTTTGCTCTTATCAATTCGAGAATATCGGGCGGAAACTTCCGGCGATCCGAGGATGCCGGAACCTCCCGCTCGCTCTCCTCGACCACTGTCCTGACGTGGTTGGTAAGAGCACCTATGGCAAAGTCAATCTCGTCTGTAGACGCGATGTCATTGGGAATGCTGTTGAGGTTTGGAGTGTCGATTTCCTCAAGCGCGGTCGACACTCTTTTCCAATTAGTAATTTTACGGATGGGAATAGGCCTCCCGCCGTCGGGAGGTCCCATTTTTAATATAACCGGCCGGTGGTCAGACGTGAGACCGTGTATTGTCTCAATACTATTGAAATTAAGTGCAACTCCTTTAGTGAGTGCGATATCTATCGTCGAGGGTCTATGTGTGACGACATGGGGAAAACATGTCGACGTAGAGGGCGCGATGATTCCGAAGTCTAGTCTGTCCTCGAGTTCGTCGAGTTTAATTCCGTTATAATTGTTAGATGGGCAGCCCCATCTTATGTTTTAATTGAAATCACCGAAGAGGATGACGGCATCCCCTAAGGCAAAGAGGGCTCTTAGGTCGCGCCGGAGCAACCGTTTTGGAGACGGGAGATAGACCGAGACTATGACGAGTGTACTATGGCCCGTCATAGCGAGTCTACAACCCGTGGCTTCCATATTTGTAAGTGGAGGAATATTAATAGGGCCGCAATGTAGGGAGCGTCTGTAGTACAGAGCGGTACCCCCCTTACTACTGTATGTCCTGTCCGTTCGTAGTTGGACATAGCCTGCGATGCTGCAGGCTTTAGGCCTATTCGGTTTAAGATATGTTTCTTGTACGAGAGCGATATCGATGCTGTTCTCCGACATACATTTTTTTAACTCTAAAACGTTCGAAGTTAGACCGCAAGCGTTGAATGATAATAATCTAATATTTTTTGGTTTGAGGCGCCCAACTGGGGAGGCTACTACACCCGGGTGCAGACATTTATATGGACTCTAATTTAACCATCAGGTGATGGTATCTGACGAGAACCATGAGTTTCTCTTCGACGTTACTGCACGCTCGGAAATCTCGGGCGAATTCCGAAATCTCCGAGCTCTTAACGGCGCGAAGGATGGACATCACCGTTTGGATGTCGTCTCCAAACGATGAGGTGCCCGCGGTCGCGGAAGCGGGGGGCGACACGGGTGGCTCGCGGCGGACAGCCTCTCCGGACGGTCCCGGAGCGGCCCTCGGTGGCAGCGTGGGCTTTGGTTTACCCACGGGTTGGAGGCGGGGCGAGGCGGCAGCCGGGGGTTGGTTTGTTTCCCGCAAGATCGGGGAAGTTATTTAGATCCCGAGGCGGAGCTACGGGCCTACTTTTAGGCCTATTGGGATTAGGCCTATTATAGAAATAAATTTAGGGGCTTTCGGACATCCCTATAGTTGGCCGTATGCTGCTGGAGACAATTCACGCAGGAGGGTTTCTCTCCTGACTCACGAGTACGCGGGCACTCTCTGGTCCAATGTGGGACCAAACATTTCACGCAGCGCGGGTCCGCATGACAGTTGGCGGCCGCGTGGCCGTACAACTGGCAGCGGTGGCACTGCCCTGGACCTCCTTTCTTGTGCGGGGCCTCTACTCGGATACCCGAGGCCACACACCATGTTCAGATTATTGAATATATTCTTGGCTTCCTCGGTCCTGGGAAGGACGGCGAGAACTAGCCATAATGGTGAGCCGTCTCTGCGGCAAAGTCTGTGCACCGAGTGCACAGGGAAGCCCTGGCCGCAGAGGTCGGCTTGGATTTCGTCTACCGGGAAGTCGGTAGGAATGCCGCGGATAACGGCCTTTAGTTTACGCTCCTCCTCGAGGGCGTACGTGTGAAATGGACTTTGAAGTCCACGAGATATTTATTGAGACTGCGGAAAGTCTCAACGTCTGGGCAGTGAATTTTAATGCCGTCGTCGGCGGTGCGGACGGCTTTACTGTAGTTTATCCGCAGACGGGTGCAGTCTGCGGATATTTGGAGGAGGTGCGGTGGGCTTGGCACCCGTCCTAGGAGCGGTTTTGGCGGTCACCGCCTGCGTGGAAGCGGAGACTGGATTTCGGGTTGACTCAACCGGGCGGTACTCGTAGTCTAAGTCTGTTGGACCGCGGCGGGGAGGCTTTGCATCATTTGCACGGGATGTGGGCGCCGATGATGGGTCTATGTCCATCTCCGGCTGGTCGCGAGCCACCTTCGCTTTTTTGAGCGCTTTTCTTAGCGCTCGTTTATTTTTACCCTCTACGAGGGTAAATGAGGTGTTACTGTTTTCGGACTCGCTGTCCGAACCGACGACTGTGCTGTCGGAGCACATCGCTCCTTCGTCGGACGATGAGCTCGCCTGGCGTTTATTTTTATTTTTATTCGTCTTCATTGGTGATGTTGCGCGGCTCGAGGCGCGGCTCGAGACGGGGGTCACTCTCGCGATTAGTTTTTTTACTACGTCCTGAGGCGCTTCGTATCCTATTTCGGACAGCGCTTTGGTTGGACCTGTTGTATGAATTCTAACGTGATGGGAGTTTTGGGGCCAGACCCTCCCCCCAGGGAGCAGGGGAATCTTGGTCCATGGTAGGCTAATTTTAAATTAAATTAAATTATTATTTATGTTTATGCGTTGTATAGCGTTAATACAGGTGTATTAATGCTAACGGTATATATACTTGGTGATACCGTGCGCGTTTGATCGTACAGTTGCCGGCTGTCGCGCAGGTGTCTAATTACCGTCTATTGTTCGTCGGGGCGAACAATAGAACGACGTCGGCCGGCCGAATTCTCGGAGCTCGACGGGCAGGTATGCGAACACACAATGGGATGCTCAGCTATGTTTGCGCGGTATGTCGTCTAGTAAGTCTTTTTAATATTGAGGTTTTAAATTCGAAATAAGGGGCGCGCGGGTTTTGACCTAGCGGCCTAACAGCTCCGTATCCGAGCTAGGTCTGCTATAGACCTAGCAAACGGGATACGGAGGATGGAGTGAGGGATGATGGAGGGTGGGCGGGCGACACCTGGTATCGGCGAGAGCACCCTCAAGGCCGGTGGTCCCAGGTCCGTCCGGGTTTGCCGTTCCCTGAAGGAAAGGCCAGCGCCAGGGCTCGCTGCAAATCACCTCGTTGACACCGTTAGGTAGCCAGTGATTTGACCTGGGTTTTCGAAAATGTCGCTTTATTTGTGAAAGCTTAATTAAAAGCTTTCAAAATTCAGCGAGTTAAAACCTGAAATAATAAATTATTATTAGTTGTGGAGCGTGGCGGCCGGCGGCGCAGCGGACTCTCGATCGGCAGGGCCAGGAGGTCGCGCAGGGCGGCGATCTGCACAAAAGCGAATAGCTTAGTTAGAGCGCTGGGAGCGGGCGCGCGGTAGCGTCCGTTCAGGGCGGGCGATCGAACTGAACTGTCAGGAATAACGGTACGCTGTGGTGTACTTTTCCCCGAAAGTAAAACATTTATAAAATAAAATCAGTCTGTCAATCATTTGGCATCAAAGTCGAGCCTCCATAAAGAAATAGGCACTTCGCTGATATAACGCTGCTTTTGCGGATATCCAGGGCTTTGCAAACCAAAATCAGATGAACACGTTGAAGACCGCATAATAATAACCACAGAATCGGTCCTAAACAGAGGGACATATCTGCACGCCTGGCACCCGCGCTAGCTCCCATAAACGCAGTACTCACGCTTGTGCCAGTGCCTGTGCGCGCACCGGTTTCCCCCTTTATAGCGGCAGCTGACTCGCATGCGTGGACTGTTCAATGCAAGTGGACAACCCCATCGCTATCATGCGCCGCGGAAACGTTTCCGATTTTCAAACCTAGCCTGTCTACGTTGAGGTCTTGGCACTTATTGCAGTTGCTCATCTTAATGCGCTTGCAGCTCTTGCTGCTAAAATACGTTCAGCTGCTTCGCCAGCACAAAAACTGTTTGCTCTAGTCAAGCACGCCTTGCTTGTTAAAAACTTAACTAAAAGCCGCAATGTATTCTTAAACTATTAGGTTAAAGTTCACTCCCTTTTGTTAGGTTATTTCAATGCCGTTGAGATCGCGCGGCAATAAACTGAAGAACAAACATTCGCGAACAAACATGCATTAAATATTTTTCTAGTCCAAGAAACCACTTATAAAACCAAGCATACATAATCCCAACATGGCCAACTCTATATTATTGTGTAACGACCGCATCACCCAACGACTGGGTGGTACGCTCATATATTACGAAAAATCTCTACACTGCATTCCTATCGAAACTTCGGATTTCATTCACCTCCAGGCCTCGGTACACAGACCGATGATCATTACGGTGTGGCCATCAATTGATCACTATTATTTTTATGTACTTCCCCCCTTCAAAATCCTACTCATCGATAGTCTGGAGAAGCTCCTGAACCTAGATTCAACGGTTATCATCGCAAGTGACTTAAACAGTAAGTGTGAATGCTGCGGCTCACGAGCGAGAAACACCAAAGATTGTATACTAGAATCAGTTACGAATATGCTCTGTTTTGAAACAATATCCTCTTTTCGACCTGCTCACTGCCCCAACAACAGGAAATGTAGACCAGACTTTTTGGACATCGTGTGACTCAAAAATGACTCGTTGTCGTTTCAATCCATAGAAATCATGATAAACAGCTGAACTCGACCACTGCCCGGTTATCCTTTAACTAGGCTCCTAGACAAATTTAAAATTCAAATTTCTGCAAGTCACCAAAAGCATGTCACGGACAGATGCTTCAGGCACCAGCTTAGCGAAGGTGGTAGTAGAAACTATCTGATGGCGTGGAGCTTTGAAACAAAACAACGTTGCAATCCGCACTCATCGCATCTACCCCACAGAAGAAAATCTCATTCACCTGTGTCCTTTGCAATGCTCATGAGTGAATACAGAAACGATAACTTTCAGCATCTGATAGAAGATATCTCGTCGGCTCATAAAGCGTACTGACAACTGGCCAAAGTTCTGAAATCAAACACGGTTGCGACGATGCCTCCTCTCTTTAAAAGCGATCTTCCTCCACCTTCAACGACCATGGAAACGTAGAATGCTTAGCTGAAGGCTTCCTAAATTAATGTACTCATAATATTTAACCGACGGACCAGCGCCAGTGAGACGAATTAAACCGAGTAGTAGCCTATAGCTATTTGAACGCTTCCTAGCGTCAACCTCTCACTGGACAAACTAAATGCATTTATGAGAGATGTCCATTCAAAAAAGCCTCCAATAATTGGTTTCTCAAGCTGTTACCACCAAACCTGATTCTGCTCCTGGTAGCGATCTTCTATACCTTTATCAATAAAGCCATCTTTCCTGGCCTCTGGAAACAGGCCGACATCGTCGGATTCACAAAGCCTAGAAAACCGCAATCTAATCCGTCCAATTATAATCCGTCCAGTTCTTTTAAAGACACTAGGTGAACTATACGAACGACTACTGTACAAAGGTCTTAAAGACTTTATTCAGTTCGAGAGGATTCTCATAAATGAACAATTCAGCTTACGTTCGAGTCACTCTTACACCCATCTAGACACCGAATTATGGAATATATACACAAGGTCTTCTCTAGATGCCCCCCCCCCCAAACCGACCCCAGCGCTTTTCCTCAATGTGGCAAAAGCTTTCAACAAATTCGGGTATAATGGACTCATTTATAAGCTGCACAAGCTTGGACTATCGGACTGACTTGTACTTATACTACGAGATTTTCTTAAGGATGGACACTTTCGTTTCCACGTTGAGGGAATGCGGTCTTCGTCTGGACCAATAGAAGTCAGAGCCCCTAAAGAAGGTGTTTTCCCCAGAGTTTTCCCCCTCTGTGTCTCCTTGTACACAAACGACGTACTGCGGCATTCTAATGTTGAACTCGCACTGTTCGCAGATGGCACGGCACTATACACACTCGACGCACGGTCCAGAGCTCTAACACACCTTCAAATGGCGATCGACATCCTTGGTAACGGGTTCAGGAAGTGGCGGATCGAGGTCAATTCCGAAAAAAAGGTACAATATATTTCTCGAAGGATAAATCAGAGACCTCTCACCCACTGCGATTATTCGACGACTTATTCCTTGCGTCACACAAGTCAAGTACCTTGGGGTTATTCTAAATCCAAAATTAATTTCGATAAACACATAAAACGCGTCCGGGTCAAGACGGCCTTCTATATCGACCGGTTCTACACGATGACAAATACTTTTAGTAAACTGTCTCTTCGCAATATAGTCACGCTATTCAAAACGTGCATACGTCCAGACCTCTTATATGCTAGAGTAGTCGTCGCGCATACATTTTCCTACAAAATATAAAAACTAAAAGTTATTCAGAACAGATTCATGCGCAGAGTTACAGGTGCCCTGTGGTACTTTAGGAATCTCAATCTACAAAAGGACCTGGACATACAGATTATCACGGCTCTCCTCAAAGAGCAATCCAAACGGTACTTCGATTAAACCGTAAGCTATCTCATTAATACCTGCGGCTGCATCCTACAATATCAAGCCCTAGCGCAGAAAACGCCGGCCTAAATTTATTTTTTCAGACTCTGCTAATTCCATCACATTCGCAATCGCGAACTCTTCTTCGCCTGAAACGAACACCGCGGGTTCCTTCCTAACCCAATAACGCCGGAGGCGTAGACACAGAAAAAATAAAGTTTCAGATTAATTCGCTATTTATTTAATATGATTCATTTATTTGACATAAAATTTAAAATATTTTTAAATAATTTATTATTATTGTTTTAAATACTATGACATCACCCTATTATAACATATTATTATTAAAATTAATAAAATTGACTTTATATTTTTTATTTTCATTACTAATTAATTGATAGAATTTCTTAAATAATTCAAATCAGTGATATAATATTAAATGGAAATACATTTTCTATTTAAAAATATTTTCTAATTACTATTAGATTTAAAATAATAAGAAAACTATATTGATTTATTTACAAATTTTATTATTTTTTATTATATTGCTACATATTTCCTTTATTGGTATTTATTAATTTTAAATTCTAGTATTAACTTAAATGTTTCACATCTACTGGGTGTCCCGTTGGAATAAAAGTTTTTTATTTTAATGCTCTTTCACCGAGTCTAATGCATTTTGTTAATAAAGCATCAAATAGCAAAAATTCAGTGCTTGTTGAACTTCGAGTGATATGCTTACTTCTTTGTTAGTTTTATATTTACTTTTAATTTAATTCCTAAACCAATCTTACAGTCTTGTTTTGAACATGAGTAATTTTTTTCGTACAGCCTAATTTAATTAAAGCTACAAACTATCTTCTGTTAGCGTCATCTATCGATTTCTTTTGGTCTACTATTTTGTTCTTTCAGAAAATAATAAAGTTTTAGAAATGATTCATAGTAATGGTAAAACCTTTGTATATTCCTTTTTTATCAGTGCTTTTCTGAATAGTGTCAGTTTCCATTTTTTTTTTATAAATCAAGATAATTATTTTAGACTTTAAATACAGCAACCCAAAATATATTTTTAAAGTCAGCAACATAGATGTAGATGCGCAACTCTGGAGCGCCCTCTACAATAAAACGATTACAGCGCTATCTGTGATTTTAAATAATGAACTACTTCTTGTTATATACATAACGAAACGTATACATAAGTAAATATAATCGGTATAGCAAGGGGCGGGGAGAATATGTATTTAAAAAATATGTTAAAAGATGGCGCTAGCGTAGCTTGTGTCTAAAGTATTTCTTTTAATGTTTTTAAATTTATTTTGACAATAACAGTTAACAGTTAGAACAGAAGTTAACCATTATATGTAATAATTATTGTTCTGAGATAAAACAATATTTTAACTATGTATCGTAAAATAGCAACATTGTCAAAATGTTATTACTAGTTGAAAATTAATATGCCAGAGTGCAGTATTTGTAATGGTCAAAGTCTAGTTTATGAGCTAAAATCACGGAGGTCGCTTTTTCATTTTATTTAGAGTTGCTAGGCCCGGTCAGCAATGAGATCTTAAAATAATTCTAGGATCTTGTGTATCTTGTGTCTTGCAATTTTGTTTTGAACGATATCGTGTACTTATAGAAATCTACTCGCATTTTCAGTTACTTTTATTTTTAGAGTTGCAGAAAGAAAAAGTACTTTCCATTGCATCGGATTGACGAAATTCTATGTGCCCGTTGTGTCTGTAGCAAGTTTGCCTAAGGTAGTAGGTAATTTATTTGTACTATTGTTATTATTATTTAAGTACGTGATCAAGTTGTTGTAATTGTCTTTAAATATAAATGAATTTTTTCGCCAAAAGTTGGTTTGAAATATTAAAAACTAATTTTCGTTATTAAAAAGTTAATGCGTGTTTTGAATAACTCGCTGCTGAGGCGTTCCATCCCACAATTTTGTTATTTGAGATTGGAACGTTTGGTCCTTGAGCTCTCTATACTCATACAATACACTTGTTTTAGAGTGTGATGAAATACCGGGACCGCCGGCTTAACGTGCTCTTCTAAATGCGGAGCGAGTTGCATAATTTGACTTAGTTAAAACTTCATGGGTTCATTCGCCTGTGGTCAGGATCTGACCTGGTATTCGGTTCGAAGATGACGCTCTTAAACATTTAAACATTGAGCGACCATCCTCATTATAATACCTATAATTAATTTGTGTAGCATTCATAGTATGTACAGTACAACACACGAAACTACCGCTGTGTGGTTAGTCACTAAAGCGTCGCTATTGCGTAAAATAGAAAGGCGGGTGAGAAGTTAGGATCGGGAAGCGTTAAACCTGTGCATTGCATCATTCGCGAGTAATTCAGAGCAGCAGAGCCATAGAGACTATATAGGGAGGGTTCCGTGTGTTGTTAGGTAATAATATGTACATTTAATCTATTATTACTATCTATTGCACACTATTTGCAAATTAAACACTATAAGACAAGAGGAAATAAAGTGTTAAGTTGAAGTTATTTACATAGGATGCTTTAAAATTTAAACTTTATTATGGAGTTAGATGAAAAATGTGAGTACCTATATGTCTTAAAAGTTGAAAGATCTGGGTTTTTCATGATTTTTTTTATCAATATGTAGTATATGCTAAGGGCAAATTACATCAAGATATAAACTCTAGTCGCTAAATTAAAGATAATATTTTACAAATAATTTATGACTAATCTGTCAAATATTTTGTTTGATGTTTATGAATTACATTTTTCTTTTGGTGCTAAGAGCAAAAGCAAAGCTGCCATCTATATCAGTGTCAAGTAAATAACATCCCAGTCAGTCCACGATTTGATCTATTTCTCTTTTGTTTAATTATAAACAACAATGAATTTTTATTTTTAGCAATTGCTGTATGTAAACTAGGCTAGAATTACCAGCTTGAAATTAGTAATAAATTTCTTTTAAAGTTATTGTAATTTTCATTTTTTATAAGGCTTATCGCAAACATGTTTTTTTACTGAGTTGCATATTTAATAGGAAAAGAGTTACTAAAAAATCCTTATTTAATTATGTGCATTTACATTTGCTAAATTTGTAATTAATTGGGCTTGAACTTAATATTGCTACAAAGGCAATTGGTGGACATATATTTCCGTTTTTGTTCACTAAAATATAGTGTAAAAATAAAATGTTTTGTTGTTTATTGCATATATTCATTTTTTCTTGTAATATTGCATTCTTTTAATGATTGATTTGATATTTCACAATGGTCATTTATTTACATCCATATTTCATCAAAAAAAGTGCTTATACTAATGCTATTTTGTATAATTGACTATATTATTGTTTGTTTTGTGTTTTGTTCCAAGTCGTAAATTGAATATAATTTCTGATGTTTTTTTTTTATTTGTCATATGTTTCATTACAACTTACCAGTACGGTAAGTAAGAGTATATTTTGACATATAATATAAATTGTAGAAGTTACACAGCGATAAATTGATAGTGTGAGAAAAAAGATAAGTGTCTTTCATCATCCTTAAAATAACAGTTTTTCTACTTCTAATAAATTGAGGAAAACTATAACAAATGTAATAATTATGTTCACAAATTTTGCAAGTTGCCAAAGATGGTAAGTAAAGTTAACGATTCGGGTAAGAAAAAAGGTGTGAAAGTAAATGTCAGCAATTTTAAAGTTATGGTGTTTGAGACAAGTGAAAGCATGGCTGAATGTGATATGTCTATAGGAGGTGAAAGAATTATTAAACAAGACAAAGACTGTGTCTATTTGAGTAGTTTATTTGCAAATGAAAAGAATCATAATAGATGTATAGAAAAGAGAGTTATTGCAGAAAATAAAGTCACTGGTGCCTTTCTTGCTCTTATGAATATATAAATTGTTTCATGGCAAGCTCTTTTGGTTATCTATTCTTAATGCAGTTCTGGTATGGATGGAATAAATCATGACCCATAGACAAATAACAAGTTTAATTCACAAGCCTTTTCCTGTTAAGGAGGTAAAGTTTAATGTTAGGTTTTTCAACGGAATCTCAAAACTAACATTCGAGTGCCACATAGAATCAGGAAAAACAAAACTTACATAATTCTTCTTAGTAATTCTTAATGTATGCCACTTATAGTCATGGTTTCTCACTTGATTGTCATTTTGTACATACTTTTGATCTAATGTATTTGAATACACTTATGAGTACAATTCCTTTTTTAATTAAAAAATATATCTTAATATGTTATGATAAATCTCTAGTTCTTTGAAGAATACAACTGTTTTACTGTCTTTAAATGATTCTGTGTTAATTGATGGGACAAGAGATTTTCATGATAAAACATATGGAATTGCAAGGAATATGTAAATACTGTATTGTTAAGACATTATGGGAAAGTTAAAGCAGCCATCACAAGGGAAATTGAAGGAGAAGTCAACGAGTGAGCAGTACAGTGTTGGTTTAATCTTATTAATAGTAGAAGTCAGATGCTAGTAGATTGTTCATACTTTGGTCACCTGCCTGTATGGGATATTGAGGCTTCAAAGAAAGCAGTAGAAAACCAACATAGTACCAGCATTCGCTGATTATCTGACTCCCTTGGACATTCTAAAGACATCATATATTGACATTGCCAAAATCATTAGGTAAGACTTGTAAAAAATTGTCGAATAGTGCCCTACGAATTAAATGAGATTCAGGCGAAATGTCCAGTAGGAGAAACTGCTCCTTGCCCTATTGAAAGATGATCGTTTTATTAAACACATTGCTACTTTGTGATGAAATGTGGATTTATCTAAACAATTCAAAGATGGAAAACCAGTGGTTATACAAAGGACGATTACTTGAACCACCCTTGAAAAAGAGATCAATTCGAGCCAAAAGTCTTGTAATGTGTCTGGTGGAATTATGAAGGTTTAGTGTACTTTGAAACAATTCCAGATGGTCAAACTATCACAGCCAAAATATATAGCGAGCAGCTCATATATAGTGAGGCTTCGTCGCAGAAATATCTCGGGCTAAGTAAATTGAAAATGGATGCTCTAACAACATGACAATGCTACAATATGACAATGCTAAACCACATACTTCGAAAGTTAAACAGGATAAAATCACAGAACTTGGCAATATTAAATTCCTGCCACATCCAGCATTTAATTCGGATTTTGCACCGTCAGACTACTGTTTATTCTTTCATGGAAAAAAAAAAAGTTTTACCAAGGTGTCAGAGAACTTAACAAATATTGGGTTAAGACCATAGGATACAATGAGCTATACTTTAAATATTAAGGTTTTCTTTTTGTATGATTATTTAATAAACAAAATGAACATTAAAAATGAATATTGTTTATGAGACACCTTAATAGTTTTGAGACTGGAAATATATTACACATTTGAATTATTGTCATATGATTTGCTGATTAAAATAACAAAAGCAATGTTTATTATTTTTGTATTATTAAAAATTCAAATTTTATAATAAAATTAAGAAAATCTTTTAACCTAGCCATTTATATCTAAACAAATAATAACACACGCAAATGTATTATTTGCAAGAAAGAGAAAATTGTTCAAAAATAGAATTAAAACTGACAAAAATTGCAATTTTCAAGATATTCATTTAAATACAAATATTGAATTGATAAATGACAATAATGGATTTCACATATAATCATTTAGTGCTTTACAGAAAATATCATCCCACAAGCAACAATTTTCCTTTTTTTTTAAAAGCTACTGGACTTGGTTTAAAAAATTTTTAAAGGATAGGCAGAGACCACAGATTTCTACATGGTCTTTGAATATCTATTGTTTCACTGAATAGTCAGTCATTAATAGTTCCCAATCCGAATTAAGCCAGCATAGAGAACTTTAGTTTCATGTCTTTTAATTTTTCAAAGATTGTGGGAGGGTATACCTCAGTAGTAGGGTAATAAAAACTGTGAAACAACAATTCGACTATTAAAATCATTGACCTGCTTTTGATGAAATCATTCTGTAGTTTGTGTGATTGACCGATCTCAATACAAAGTACTTAACAAAATAAATAGACTACTTGTTTATGGATATTACATAATACAGTGGAATCTCAATAACTCGAATGTCAAGGGAAATGCAAAAAAATTAGAGTTAATGAGTTTTCGACTTAACAAGAACTTCGAGATAGATATGACTGTGACGACAAGGAACAAACATAACATTCACGGCTGTGTTACTTAGAAAGATTCATGAATGTATTCATTCATTGCATGTGTACAAGACAAAAACAATAGATTAGAAGATCCGAACCCGAACATTCATTTTGGAATTTTATGCTATTATTTCGGGGAATTCCAAGTAAGACATCATTATATTTTACCAACTGCGACTTACGGAGTCTCCTTTTTGAAATTCGAGTTATAGAGTATAAATATGTATTATCAATACTTCGTAGGAAAATAACATTCTGTTCGCGTTACAAAGTGTAAATAATTCGAGATACCGCATATTTAGGGGTTTACATAAAGTACAATTACAAAGGGTTTTACATTGATTAAGTACAATTTTTATTCTACTTTATCACCATATTACCATACCAATTCTGCAATCCTGAGTTCTATATTTATTCCATTTTAATTAATTTCATGCATTGTTCCTTTTTATAAAGCAACCAATTTTTTTTAAAATACTTTGTGACTAATATGTAAATAATTTGTTTACAGATTGCAATAACATGGCACCTCTAACACATATTGATGGTCTGGGAAAGAAACAGCAGGAAATAAACAGATTAGTACAAGAAACTCTGGAAAAGAGTATTCCTTTTGAAGTTGTATTAAAACAGAATGGTAACACTGATGTGGAAAATTTGATGAAAATTAAAATTGCCAGTAAACTCAGAAACATTCAGTACATATTAGGAATATTAAAATGTCAAGATATGCTGTATATATCTTATGCAATTAAACATAGTGTCTGGATTGTTACTGATAGTGAATACAGTAATTTTATCACTCCTCAATATCTCTATCATGAACTCTTTCCATTGATGACTTTCAAAGCAATACATAAATTTCTACTTTTCATACGCCTCCATTTGAAAGATGAATTGCGTGTTGAAGCGTTTTATAAACATTATGAAGAAAATAATGATATACATACGGCTATAAAATGGTTGCCTAACTGTTCTATACCGTTTATCAAAAAAGCTGTAGAAAAACACTTTTCTAAAATAAATGCATCATTATTTAAACGTCTTTGTGAAAGGTCATTTAGTATATTGGAGGTCTTGAAAATAAAAAGAGAATTTTATGTACGTCGCCATTTGAATGCTGTCAAATTTTTTGTTAACACGCATTGTCGAGAATATGTTGAAATTTTATATATCCATATTGATGAAATTCCATCATTTGATCAGAAACACACAAAAATATTGTTACGACAATGTCCAGAAATAATAGAAAGTACATTTAGACAATTTGTTTATAAACTACATACGAAAACACTGGCAAAATTCTTGGGACCTGATAAAATCAAAGATTTTCTTTTGAGACACTCTGAAAATATAGTAATGAGTTCTTGGTTCCATTTTGGAAATATTAAATACTTTATCGAACAGCTTGATCAGAAAGAAAGGTTTACATTTGTCAAAGCATTATTCATAGACAAATTGTGTGAGTCTGGTAGTACTAATCCAATTTGGTATAAAAATGATTCATCCATATTAAAAGCTTATAACACTACTATGTATGGTCGACCGACTCTCTATCAGTGGTATGAATTCGCGTCGTTTTCAACTGCATTTCCAGAACTAACAAAAATTATGAAATCAGAATCATCACCTCGTGAAAGAGCAGCTATTTTAAAAGTATTAATATCATGTGCTCAATATGAAAGTCATGATATTCATAAATTGCTGCAATATTTTCATGATAAACACATTAACGAACCATTTATATTCAAGATCGAATTTGTTAATAATCTACTTTCAATGACTGACACATATAGATTCAAAGAAGAAACTTGGAAATTATTAGATGAACTGTTTTATAACCTTGAAGTATATTCTGAGTCGGACAAGAATGTTGATGAATGCACAAAAGCTATTATAGTCTACAAAGTATTACATAAACAGCCTGTACCTGAGGTAATAGTGAAGAAAATGAAAGAAAATGTATTTAGTTTCATAAATTTAAAAATTGCTGAACATGAAAAAGATCTAATTTTTAAGTACTTATATAATTTGATTGAAAATAAATTAAATGCAGAGATGTTGGATGAAAAATCAAGTTTGGATAGAAGTGTAAGTCTAATGTTAGAAATGCTAAATCTTTTAAAACAAATGCATAAGGATTTGGTTATGCATCCTTCACTGTTGGAAAAAATTAAAAAATTCATTGAAATTAAAGAGACTAAAGGATGGAATACATGCTTAGACTCCCTCTTCAATGTGAATAAGTCCTGGAGGAAGCTTATGTTTGAAGAATCATTAATTCTCGGCTGTAAAGTGGATGCCTGCTTGAATGCATTAAAACATGACCCTACACTTTTGACTCGTCATTTGGTTGAAGTACAGAAATTGCAACGAAATGATAAATTACACCTAGATCGAGTAATCGCAAAAATTAGAGTGTACTGGCCAGAATCTCTCGCCTTGGATTGGACAACAGCTTATCGTACAGAGCTGAAGCAACCTCCTCCTAGTAAAGCAGTTGTGCGTGGGTTGTGTTTGCTGCTACCCCCGTCGGAGTTGCAGCTCTTACTCGAAGAATATGCTCCAACTACACCTAAAATTCAGTGGAAAGAAATTGATGACACTTTACTCGGTTTGCAAAAATATTTAGGGCAAAGTATGTATATCGCGCGACCCGCACTTCAACCAAACCTCCTACTGCAATATGCAGTTGGAGATTACTTACCTTTCACACTTCCATCGCTCATTTCAGTATTTTATAATTTGAGTGAGAATGACAGTCGAAATATTCTTAAGCAAACCTTAATATCTTCTATGTCAATATCCTTGCAAAAACACGGCATGAGAATTGCGTTTTCTAAACTTGATTCTAATGAGCTTAAAGAAATGTTCTTGAATGTATGGACTATTTCAAAAAACATGACAATCCGTGCGGTTGCTTTTGAACTGACCTACAAGTTGTTGTGCAAAGAGAAAAATGTGCAAAGAGTTAATGAGATTTGGCAACTTCTTGAAATGTTTATGGACAAGTTATCTCCAGAAGAAAATCAAAAAATATACACATTAATGGGGAAAATAGAACAAGTGCCCATTGCAGTACGTGCAAAATTTTGTATGAAGAGCTATAAAATTTTAAAATCTTTCCCACCAAGTGCTAACTGTGGGAATTTTGTTCAAAAATTAGCTTATAGTACCAGATTTCTCATGGATACGTTAGATCCAGCTTTTGTTATTGACATTATATTAGAGCACTTGAAGAACTATTATATTGAGAAAGATTTTGGGAATTATGAAAAAAACAGACAATTTTTGGAAGTTATTGCTGCTTTTCTGTTACACTGTAAAGATGATGATATTCAAATGCAAAGATATGACCAAATTATTTTGCCAATTATAAATCATTCAAAGAAAATGTGGAACGAAAAGTACAGCAATGAGTATATAACAAGGACTTATTTTAAGGACCTTATTCATGCACTTGCCAACAGTAGTAATTTTATAGAGAATGAATATGTTGTTCCTGTAAAGATGTTTAATAAATTAATAGAAGACCTTGAGGTACAGTTTCCACTAATAGAAAACTATGATATTTTGACTTACTTGCGGATCAATATTTGTTTCTTAGAAGTTTATGGTAAAGTAGAACCAGAAATAAAATATTTAAAAAATGAATCAAATGATACAACTATCTTAAAAAATGAAATATGGAAAATCATCATTCCGGAATTTGTTAGAAGCTGTCTTCAGCTTTTGAAAGAAGATACAAGTAAATATTTTCCAACAATACATATATTTTTTGGAAAGATTTTAAAAAGTTTTATCAGGAATGCAACACCTAGTATGGATCCCATTATTCTGGTAGCTAAAGAAATTATTTCTGTTAATAATGAGATACCAACTTTTCTTCTTGCTTTAAAGTTGTTGCCATCTTATGTACATGGCGATATTGAGACAACATATTCTAAATGCTGCAAAGAGATATTAGGACATCCTTCATCTGAAGTTAAAATGCATTATTACAGAAAGTTCCAAAATGAAGATAAAATTAAATAGATAATTCTGCTTTACTAAGAGTGAATTTATACTCTATTAATATTTTATTATGACTTTATATGTTGTAAAAAGATCGACATATGGATTTTTAATCTTTTTAAATTACACTTTACGTGATATTAGCATGGCATTCATATAAAGTTTGTAACATCAGTATTGGTTTTATTATATTGTATAAGTGTTTGAGTCTACACAAACTACAATGAATAATGCTTTTAGGCTTTTATGACATCAAAGTTGAAAGAAATTGGTAGCCATTACTTAATTTTAAAGGAATGTATTTTTGAGGGTAAGAACACATCGATTAACTGATTTTGTCTTTCGTATTTGATTGTGGACATGTTTTCTGATGTATTGTGTATTATAAAATATTTCGTCTTTAATTATGTATATGATACAAACAAGGTGGAGAAATTATGAAATTGAAACATGTCTCTTCTATAAATTTCTCATATCGAGATTTAATAAATTTGCTTTTCCATATTTTTATGTGATATGAATGGCTGTTAGATTTAAAAAATATTGCAATATTTTTATGTAAATTTTATAGAATGATATATTCAAAAGTTAACTATTTACATTTATATTAAGGGCACAAAATCACATCATAAACAGGTGTTTATATGTTTGTAGCATTATATTTCACTGAAAACAGTAATAAATATTGACATTCAATCATGGATATGCATTTATAAAATCATTTAGTGGGGGTATGGGATTAAATTCACATCCGTAGGGATTTATCTGAGCATGTTAACCTATTATGAAGAAACTTTGGTGAAAATACAATGTGCGAATCACTGACACTCCAAGGATGTAAATATGATGCAAACATTTTTGTTTTAAGTTGGAGACATCAAACTATTGCTTGTCCTCCATACATGTTGGCATTTGTTATTTTTTTTTTGAAGCCACTTGTGGTTACAATTAACATATAATTAACATATTCATCATTGACGTTAGTCAATGGTCACAAAAATTTTTATTTTGGAAAAACCTCTTGCCTACCTAATTTCCAGTTTTTATTAAAGAAATTTTATATGTAGAAAGGGGCTATTGCATTGGTTTCAACTGTAGAATGAAAAACAAAAACAAAGTATTAAATATTATTACTCGTTTATTGGTATATAATTAAAATTACGTAATGTTGGGTGATTTTAATTAACACGTATCTTGTGTAAATTTGTCTATTGACCTTTAAATACTTTGCTTGTAACTTGCTTTATATAAATGGCTGTTTAAAAATACAAGGTATTTAAATGTTTATCTAATCTTTTTAAATTTTCAGTAATAAATGTATTTGAAAAATTAATTTTGTTTTGACATAAAACAATATCATAAATATTTTTTTTACGTGTTTATGACACAAGTGAACTTCCTACAATGAAGAAAGTTTGTTTTTTCTTTCATTGATAATTGCTATAATTACACAGCTCTGCAATCAAAAAATTGCACAGGATTATAATATTGAAATATTGATTCTTAATCGTCGAAACTGGGAAAAATATTTCATCGGGTCAGAGTTTCTTATTTCTAGATTCATTTAGAATGTAACTGCTACATAGAACTCAAAGTTAGGTATCCTATTAAAATGCTAAAAGATGGGACTTTAATATGCCAGCTGACTATTGGATTCTTCTACAGACAACAGATGGAAAGCACAATATGTCTGGAAAAGTATCAAAGGAAAGATAGGCAACAGAATTAACATGGAATGCGAAATATGTTGCATGAAGTATTGTTGTTGTTCATATAATTATAAAAATATGGTTAATCGTAATAAAATATACCTTGTTATAATAATGATAAATAATCACTCCTATTTCCAAGGGTTGGCAAAAACTTATAAGTATGATGGTCTTTGCCTATCTCTTTTGCTTCACTTTCGTCCTTCAAACTATGGCTCGTATAAATAAATCGCTCTTATCTCTAAGAGCTGTATTTAGTACAGTTTTAAGATCTGTTGCTCATTAATAAACGTTACTTAAGTTCGGTTTGTGGTAACACATATCAGCGGAGTGCTGTCAAATGACATCTGTGTATTGACGTATTAATAAACGTAACTCGCGTTCTTTGAGTAACGTTTTATTGAAGAATATCAGCTGAGTGTGGTCATTTGTTCACTTAAGATCGAGCATAGACAAAAAGAGGGAATAATGGAAGATATTGATATCTATAATTATTATGATATTTATGATGAATTTTTCGCTCCGGTGACTAAAAACCTCGAAAGAAATAAAAATTCTTTAGAAATTTTCGTGTGTATATTTTATATATGTCAAAGCTAAATACTTTAAACACTAAAAATTATTATTCATATTTTGCCGATGATACTTGATACATACAATCTGAATTTGAATTATATTCTCGTGTTATCCGATCATATGCTACGTGCCTTGATTTAAGGGTGTTAGTGCTCGTATCCTTGCATTCGACTGTTTTTATATTTGCTTGATACTTAAAAAATATTTTTTTTCTGATACTGAGAATAAGTGTTTTTTATCCATTACAGTAATAAAATAATAACTGCACACAAAAATACTAGGCAGCAAAAAATTAATTAACTTCTATAATTTTTTCCAAAATGTACTATTGTAGTTCACAACACAATAAACAACCATAAACACTGCACCAATGGCGCACGACGTTACGTTCCGACAAAATAAAATATTCATACAAAAATACGTTAGTTAACATTATTTACTAATATGTGCATTAAATGCATTGAAACATAACAATAAAATAATGACTTTTATGATTGTAATACATTATAATATTTATAATGATTATATAATGCCATTAATATAATAATTTTCATTTATATTGTATTACTGATGTCATTTTTCGATTTTTTTCCTATAACGGAACGTTACTAGTTCGTTCCGACAAAATAAAATGTTCATTCTTTTTGACAGATACTTAAGATACTCTACTTGAGATAAACGTCATATGTGTATGACTTAGGATTGGTTTATTAATTCGTCCATGACTTAAAACTAATATTGACAGCTGAGATGTCATCGTTTGATATAAGTCTTAAGATCTAATGTGAGAGCGATTTATTAATACGAGCCCAGGACTTTTATTTTAGTCTTGTTTTGAACATGAGTAATTTTTTTCGTACAGCCTAATTTAATTAAAGCTACAAACTATCTTTTGTTAGCGTCATCTATCGATTTTTTGGTCTACTATTTTGTTCTTTCAGAAAATAATAAAGTTTAGAAATGATTCATAGTAATGGTAAAACCTTTGTATAGTCCTTTTTATCAGTGCTTTTCTGAATAGTGTCAGTGTCCATTTTTTTTATAAATCAAGATAATTATTTTAGACTTTAAATACAGCAACCCAAAATATATTTTTAAAGTCAGCAACATAGATGTAGATGCAACTCTGGGGCGCCTCTACAATAAAACGATTACAGCGCTATCTGTGATTTTAAATAATGAACTACTTCTTGTTATATACATAACGAAACGTATACATAAGTAAATATAATCGGTATAGCAAGGGAGGGAGATATGTATTTAAAAATATGTTAAAAGATGGCGCTAGCGTAGCTTGTCTAAAGTATTTCTTTTAATGTTTTTAAATTTATTTTGACAATAACAGTTAACAGTTAGAACAGAAGTTAACCATTATATGTAATAATTATTGTTCTGAGATAAAACAATATTTTAACTATGTATCGTAAAATAGCAACATTGTCAAAATGTTATTACTAGTTGAAAATTAATATGCCAGAGTGCAGTATTTGTAATGGTCAAAGTCTAGTTTATGAGTTAAAATCACGGAGGTCGCTTTTTCATTTTATTTAGAGTTGCTAGGCCCGGTCAGCAATGAGATCTTAAAATAATTCTAGGATCTTGTGTATCTTGTGTCTTGCAATTTTGTTTTGAACGATATCTTGTATTTATAGAAATCTACTCGCATTTTCAGTTACTTTTATTTTTAGAGTTGCAGAAAGAAAAAGTACTTTCCATTGCATCGGATTGACGAAATTCTATGTGCCCGTTGTGTCTGTAGCAAGTTTGCCTAAGGTAGTAGGTAATTTATTTGTACTATTGTTATTATTATTTAAGTACGTGATCAAGTTGTTGTAATTGTCTTTAAAAATAAATGAATTTTTTCGCCAAAAGTTGGTTTGAAATATTAAAAACTAATTTTCGTTACTAAAAAGTTAATGCGTGTTTTGAATAACTCGCTGCTGAGGCGTTCCATCCCACAATTTTGTTATTTGAGATTGGAACGTTTGGTCCTTGAGCTCTCTATACTCATACAATACACTTGTTTTAGAGTGTGATGAAATACCGGGACCGCCGGCTTAACGTGCTCTTCTAAATGCGGAGCGAGTTGCTTAATTTGACTTAGTTAAAACTTCATGGGTTCATTCGCCTGTGGTCAGGATCTGACCTGGTATTCGGTTCGAAGATGACGCTCTTAAACATTTAAACATTGAGCGACCATCCTCACTATAATATAATTAATTTGTGTAGCATTCATAGTATGTACAGTACAACACACGAAACTGCCGCTGTGTGGTTAGTCACTAAAGCGTCGCTATGGCGTAAAATAGAAACGCGGGTGAGAAGTTAGGATCGGGGAGCGTTAAACCTGTGCATTGCATCATTCGCGAGTAATTCAGAGCAGCAGAGCCATAGAGACTATATAGGGAGGGTTCCGTGTGTTGTTAGGTAATAATATGTACATTTAATCTATTATTACTATCTATTGGATACTATTTGCAAATTAAACACTATAAGACAAGAGGAAATAAAGTGTTAAGTTGAAGTTATGTACATAGGATGCTTTGAAATTTAAACATTATTATAGAGTTAGATGAAAAATGTGAGTACCTATATGTCTTAAAAGTTGAAAGATCTGGGTTTTTCATGATTTTTTTATCAATATGTAGTATATGCTAAGGGCAAATTACATCAAGATATAAACTCTAGTCGCTAAATTAAAGATAATATTTTACAAATAATTTATGACTAATCTGTCAAATATTTTGTTTGATGTTTATGAATTACATTTTTCTTTTGGTGCTAAGAGCAAAAGCAAAGCTGCCATCTATATCAGTGTCAAGTAAATAACATCCCAGTCAGTCCACGATTTGATCTATTTCTCTTTTGTTTAATTATAAACAACAATGAATTTTTATTTTTAGCAATTGCTGTATGTAAACTAGGCTAGAATTACCAGCTTGAAATTAGTAATAAATTTCTTTTAAAGTTATTGTAATTTTCATTTTTTATAAGGCTTATCGCAAACATGTTTTTTTACTGAGTTGCATATTTAATAGGAAAAGAGTTACTAAAAATCCTTATTTAATTATATGCATTTACATTTGCTAAATTTGTAATTAATTGGGCTTGAACTTAATATTGCTACAAAGGCAATTGGTGGACATATATTTCCGTTTTTGTTCACTAAAATATAGTGTAAAAATAAAATGTTTTGTTGTTTATTGCATATATTCATTTTTTCTTGTAATATTGCATTCTTTTAATGATTGATTTGATATTTCACAATGGTCATTTATTTACATCCATATTTCATCAAAAAAAGTGCTTATACTAATGTTATTTTGTATAATTGACTATATTATTGTTTGTTTTGTGTTTTGTTCCAAGTCGTAAATTGAATATATTTCTGATGTTTTTTTTTTTATTTGTCATATGTTTCATTACAACTTACCAGTACGGTAAGTAAGAGTATATTTTGACATATAATATAAATTGTAGAAGTTACACAGCGATAAATTGATAGTGTGAGAAAAAGATAAGTGTCTTTCATCATCCTTAAAATAACAGTTTTCTACTTCTAATAAATTGAGGAAAACTATAACAAATGTAATAATTATGTTCACAAATTTTGCAAGTTGCCAAAGATGTAAGTAAAGTTAACGATTCGGGTAAGAAAAAGGTGTGAAAGTAAATGTCAGCAATTTTAAAGTTATGGTGTTTGAGACAAGTGAAAGCATGGCTGAATGTGATATATCTATAGGAGGTGAAAGAATTATTAAACAAGACAAAGACTGTCTATTTGAGTAGTTTATTTGCAAATGAAAAGAATCATAATAGATGTATAGAAAAGAGTTATTGCAGAAAATAAAGTCACTGGTGCCTTTCTTGCTCTTATGAATATATAAATTGTTTCATGGCAAGCTCTTTTGGTTATCTATTCTTAATGCAGTTCTGGTATGGATGGAATAAATCATGACCCATAGACAAATAACAAGTTTAATTCACAAGCCTTTTCCTGTTAAGGAGGTAAAGTTTAATGTTAGGTTTTTCAACGGAATCTCAAAACTAACATTCGAGTGCCACATAGAATCAGGAAAAACAAAACTTACATAATTCTTCTTAGTAATTCTTAATGTATGCCACTTATAGTCATGGTTTCTCACTTGATTGTCATTTTGTACATACTTTTGATCTAATGTATTTGAATACACTTATGAGTACAATGCCTTTTTTAATTAAAAAATATATCTTAATATGTTATGATAAATCTCTAGTTCTTTGAAGAATACAACTGTTTTACTGTCTTTAAATGATTCTGTGTTAATTGATGGGACAAGAGATTTTCATGATAAAACATATGGAATTGCAAGGAATATGTAAATACTGTATTGTTAAGACATTATGGGAAAGTTAAAGCGGCCATCACAAGGGAAATTGAAGGAGAAATCAACGAGTGAGCAGTACAGTGTTGGTTTAATCTTATTAATAGTAGAAGTCAGATGCTAGTAGATTATTCATACTTTGGTCACCTGCCTGTATGGGATATTGAGGCTTCAAAGAAAGCAGTAGAAAACCAACATAGTACCAGCATTCGCTGATTATCTGACTCCCTTGGACATTCTAAAGACATCATATATTGCCATTGCCAAAATCATTAGGTAAGACTTGTAAAAGTTGTTGAATAGTGCCCTACAAATTAAATGAGATTCAGGCGAAATGTCCAGTAGAAGAAACTGCTCCTTGCCCTATTGAAAGATGATCGTTTTATTAAACACATTGCTACTTTGTGATAAAATGTGGATTTATCTAAACAATTCAAAGATGGAAAACCAGTGGTTATACAAAGGACGATTACTTGAACCCCCCTTGAAAAGAGATCAATTCGAGCCAAAAGTCTTGTAATGTGTCTGGTGGAATTATGAAGGTTTAGTGTACTTTGAAACAATTCCAGATGGTCAAACTATCACAGCCAAAATATATAGCGAGCAGCTCATATATAGTGAGGCTTCGTTGCAGAAATATCTCGGGCTAAGTAAATTGAAAATGGATGCTCTAACAACATGACAATGCTACAATATGACAATGCTAAACCACATAGTTCGAAAGTTAAACAGGATAAAATCACAGAACTTGGCAATATTAAATTCCTGCCACATCCAGCATTTAATTCAGATTTTGCACCTTCAGACTACTGTTTATTCTTTCATGGAAAAAAAAAAGTTTTACCAAGGTGTCAAAGAACTTAACAAATATTGGGTTAAGACCATGGGATACAATGAGCTATACTTTAAATATTAAGGTTTTCTTTTTGTATGATTATTTAATAAACAAAATGAACATTAAAAATGAATATTGTTTATGAGACACCTTAATAGTTTTGAGACTGGAAATATATTACACATTTGAATTATTGTCATATGATTTGCTGATTAAAATAACAAAAGCAATGTTTATTATTTTTATATTATTAAAAATTCAAATTTTATAATAAAATTAAGAAAATCTTTTAACCTAGCCATTTATATCTAAACAAATAATAACACACGCAAATGTATTATTTGCAAGAAAGAGAAAATTGGTCAAAAATAGAATTAAAACTGACAAAATTGCAATTTTCAAGATATTCATTCAAATACAAATATTGAGTTGATAAATGACAATAATGGATTTCACATATAATCATTTAGTGCTTTGAAAATATCATCCCACAAGCAACAATTTTCCTTTTTTTAAAAGATAGTGGATTTGGTTTAAAATTTTTAAAGGATGGCAGAGACCACAGATTTCTACATGGTCTTTGAATATCTATTGTTTCACTGAATAGTCAGTCATTAATAGTTCCCAATCCGAACTAAGCCAGCATAGAGAACTTTAGTTCCATGTCTTTTAATTTTTCAAAGATTGTGGGAGGGTATACCTCAGTAATAGGGTAATAAAAACTGTGAAACAACAATTCGACTATTAAAATCATTGACCTGCTTTTGATGAAATCATTCTGTAGTTTGTGTGATTGACCGATCTCAATACAAAGTACTTAACAAAATAAATAGACTACTTGTTTATGGATATTACATAATACAGTGGAATCTCAATAACTCGAATGTCAAGGGAAATGCAAAAAAATTAGAGTTAATGAGTTTTCGACTTAACAAGAACTTCGAGATAGATATGACTGTGACGACAAGGAACAAACATAACATTCACGGCTGTGTTACTTAGAAAGATTCATGAATGTATTCATTCATTGCATGTGTACAAGACAAAACAATAGATTAGAAGATCCGAACCCGAACATTCATTTTGGAATTTTATGCTATTATTTCGGGAATTCCAAGTAAGACATCATTATATTTTACCAACTGCGACTTACGGAGTCTCCTTTTTGAAATTCGAGTTATAGAGTATAAATATGTATTATCAATACTTCGTAGGAAAATAACATTCTGTTCGCGTTACAAAGTGTAAATAATTCGAGATACCGCGTATTTAGGGGTTTACATAAAGTACAATTACAAAGGGTTTTACATTGATAAGTACAATTTTTATTCTACTTTATCACCATATTACCATACCAATTCTGCAATCCTGAGTTCTATATTTATTCCATTTTAATTAATTTCATGCATTGTTCCTTTTTATAAAGCATCCAAAATTTTTTAAAATACTTTGTGACTAATATGTAAATAATTTGTTTACAGATTGCAATAACATGGCACCTCTAACACATATTGATGGTCTGGGAAAGAAACAGCAGGAAATAAACAGATTAGTACAAGAAACTCTGGAAAAGAGTATTCCTTTTGAAGTTGTATTAAAACAGAATGGTAACACTGATGTGGAAAATTTGATGAAAATTAAAATTGCCAGTAAACTCAGAAACATTCAGTACATATTAGGAATATTAAAATGTCAAGATATGCTGTATATATCTTATGCAATTAAACATAGTGTCTGGATTGTTACTGATAGTGAATACAGTAATTTTATCACTCCTCAATATCTCTATCATGAACTCTTTCCATTGATGACTTTCAAAGCAATACATAAATTTCTACTTTTCATACGCCTCCATTTGAAAGATGAATTGCGTGTTGAAGCGTTTTATAAACATTATGAAGAAAATAATGATATACATACGGCTATAAAATGGTTGCCTAACTGTTCTATACCGTTTATCAAAAAAGCTGTAGAAAAACACTTTTCTAAAATAAATGCATCATTATTTAAACGTCTTTGTGAAAGGTCATTTAGTATATTGGAGGTCTTGAAAATAAAAAGAGAATGTTATTTAGGTCACCATTTGAATGCTGTCAAATTTTTTGTTAACACGCATTGTCGAGAATATGTTGAAATTTTATATATCCATATTAATGAAATTCCATCATTTGATCAGAAACACACAAAAATATTGTTACGACAATGTCCAGAAATAATAGAAAGTACATTTAAACAATTTGCTTATAAACTACATATGAAAACACTGGCAAAATTCTTGGGACCTGATAAAATCAAAGATTTTCTTTTGAGACACTCTGAAAATATAGAAATGAGTTCTTGGTTCCATTTTGGAAATATTAAATACTTTATCGAACAGCTTGATCAGAAAGAAAGGTTTACATTTGTCAAAGCATTATTCATAGACAAATTGTGTGAGTCTGGTAGTACTGATCCAATTTTATATAAAAAATATTCATCCATATTAAAAGCTTATAACACTACTGTGTATGGTCGACCGACTCTCTATCAGTGGTATGAATTCACGTCGTTTTCAACTGCATTTCCAGAACTAACAAAAATTATGAAATCAGAATCATCACCTCGTGAAAGAGCAGCTATTTTAAAAGTATTACTATCATGTGCTCAATATGAAAGTCATGATATTCATAAATTGCTGCAATATTTTCATGATAAACACATTAACGAACCATTTACATTCAAGATCGAATTTGTTAATAATCTACTTTCAATGACCGACACATATAGATTCAAAGAAGAAACTTGGAAATTATTAGATGAACTGTTTTATAGCCTTGAAGTATATTCTGAGTCGGACAAGAATGTTGATGAATGCACAAAAGCTATTATAGTCTACAAAGTATTACATAAACAGCCTGTACCTGAGGTAATAGTGAAGAAAATGAAAGAAAATGTATTTATTTTCATAAATTTAAAATTGCTGAACATGAAAAGATCTAATTTTTAAGTACTTATATAATTTGATTGAAAATAAATTAAATGCAGAGATGTTAGATGAAAATCAAGTTTGGATAGAAGTGTAAGTCTAATGTTAGAAATGCTAAATCTTTTAAAACAAATGCATAAGGATTTGGTTATGCATCCTTCACTGTTGGAAAAAATTAAAAAATTCATTGAAATTAAAGAGACTAAAGGATGGAATACATGCTTAGACTCCCTCTTCAATGTGAATAAGTCCTGGAGGAAGCTTATGTTTGAAGAATCATTAATTCTCGGCTGTAAAGTGGATGCCTGCTTGAATGCATTAAAACATGACCCTACACTTTTGACTCGTCATTTGGTTGAAGTACAGAAATTGCAACGAAATGATAAATTACACCTAGATCGAGTAATCGCAAAATTAGAGTGTACTGGCCAGAATCTCTCGCCTTGGATTGGACAACAGCTTATCGTACAGAGCTGAAGCAACCTCCTCCTAGTAAAGCAGTTGTGCGTGGGTTGTGTTTGCTGCTACCCCCGTCGGAGTTGCAGCTCTTACTCGAAGAATATGCTCCAACTACACCTAAAATTCAGTGGAAAGAAATTGATGACACTTTACTCGGTTTGCAAAAATATTTAGGGCAAAGTATGTATATCGCGCGACCCGCACTTCAACCAAACCTCCTACTGCAATATGCAGTTGGAGATTACTTACCTTTCACACTTCCATCGCTCATTTCAGTATTTTATAATTTGAGTGAGAATGACAGTCGAAATATTCTTAAGCAAACCTTAATATCTTCTATGTCAATATCCTTGCAAAAACACGGCATGAGAATTGCGTTTTCTAAACTTGATTCTAATGAGCTTAAAGAAATGTTCTTGAATGTATGGACTATTTCAAAAAACATGACAATCCGTGCGGTTGCTTTTGAACTGACCTACAAGTTGTTGTGCAAAGAGAAAAATGTGCAAAGAGTTAATGAGATTTGGCAACTTCTTGAAATGTTTATGGACAAGTTATCTCCAGAAGAAAATCAAAAATATACACATTAATGGGGAAAATAGAACAAGTGCCCATTGCAGTACGTGCAAAATTTTGTATGAAGAGCTATAAAATTTTAAAATCTTTCCCACCAAGTGCTAACTGTGGGAATTTTGTTCAAAAATTAGCTTATAGTACCAGATTTCTCATGGATACGTTAGATCCAGCTTTTGTTATTGACATTATATTAGAGCACTTGAAGAACTATTATATTGAGAAAGATTTTGGGAATTATGAAAAAAACAGACAATTTTTGGAAGTTATTGCTGCTTTTCTGTTACACTGTAAAGATGATGATATTCAAATGCAAAGATATGACCAAATTATTTTGCCAATTATAAATCATTCAAAGAAAATGTGGAACGAAAAGTACAGCAATGAGTATATAACAAGGACTTATTTTAAGGACCTTATTCATGCACTTGCCAACAGTAGTAATTTTATAGAGAATGAATATGTTGTTCCTGTAAAGATGTTTAATAAATTAATAGAAGACCTTGAGGTACAGTTTCCACTAATAGAAAACTATTATATTTTGACTTACTTGCGGATCAATATTTGTTTCTTAGAAGTTTATGGTAAAGCAGAACCAGAAATAAAATATTTAAAAAATGAAAATGAATCAAATGATACAACTAGCTTAAAAAATGAAATATGGAAAATCATCATTCCTGAATTTGTTAGAAGCTGTCTTCAGCTTTTGAAAGAAGATACAAGTAAATATTTTCCAACAATACATATATTTTTTGGAAAGATTTTAAAAAGTTTTATCAGGAATGCAACACCTAGTATGGATCCCATTATTCTGGTAGCTAAAGAAATTATTTCTGTTAATAATGAGATACCAACTTTTCTTCTTGCTTTAAAGTTGTTGCCATCTTATGTACATGGCGATATTGAGACAACATATTCTAAATGCTGCAAAGAGATATTAGGACATCCTTCATCTGAAGTTAAAATGCATTATTACAGAAAGTTCCAAAATGAAGATAAAATTAAATAGATAATTCTGCTTTACTAAGAGTGAATTTATACTCTATTAATATTTTATTATGACTTTATATGTTGTAAAAAGATCGACATATGGATTTTTAATCTTTTTAAATTACACTTTACGTGATATTAGCATGGCATTCATATAAAGTTTGTAACATCAGTATTGGTTTTATTATATTGTATAAGTGTTTGAGTCTACACAAACTACAATGAATAATGCTTTTAGGCTTTTATGACATCAAAGTTGAAAGAAATTGGTAGCCATTACTTAATTTTAAAGGAATGTATTTTTGAGGGTAAGAACACATCGATTAACTGATTTTGTCTTTCGTATTTGATTGTGGACATGTTTTCTGATGTATTGTGTATTATAAAATATTTCGTCTTTAATTATGTATATGATACAAACAAGGTGGAGAAATTATGAAATTGAAACATGTCTCTTCTATAAATTTCTCATATCGAGATTTAATAAATTTGCTTTTCCATATTTTTATGTGATATGAATGGCTGTTAGATTTAAAAAATATTGCAATATTTTTATGTAAATTTTATAGAATGATATATTCAAAAGTTAACTATTTACATTTATATTAAGGGCACAAAATCACATCATAAACAGGTGTTTATATGTTTGTAGCATTATATTTCACTGAAAACTGTAATAAATATTGACATTCAACCATGGATATGCATTTATAAAATCATTTAGTGGGGGCATGGGATTAAATTCACATCTGTAGGGATTTATCTGAGCATGTTAACCTATTATGAAGAAACTTTGGTGAAAATACAATGTGCGAATCACTGACACTCCAAGGATGTAAATATGATGCAAACATTTTTGTTTTAAGTTGGAGACATCAAACTATTGCTTGTCCTCCATACATGTTGGCATTCGTTATTTTTTTTTTGAAGCCACTTGTGGTTACAATTAACATATAATTAACATATTCATCATTGACGTTAGTCAATGGTCACAAAAATTTTTATTTTGGAAAAACCTCTTGCCTACCTAATTTCCAGTTTTTATTAAAGAAATTTTATATGTAGAAAGGGGCTATTGCATTGGTTTCAACTGTAGAATGAAAAACAAAAACAAAGTATTAAATATTATTACTCGTTTATTGGTATATAATTAAAATTACGTAATGTTGGGTGATTTTAATTAACACGTATCTTGTGTAAATTTGTCTATTGACCTTTAAATACTTTGCTTGTAACTTGCTTTATATAAATGGCTGTTTAATAAATACAAGATTTTTAAATGTTTATCTAATCTTTTTAAATTTTCTGTAATAAATGTATTTGAAAAATTAATTTTGTTTAGACATAAAACAATATCATAAATATTTTTTTTACGTGTTTATGACACAAGTGAACTTCCTACAATGAAGAAAGTTTGTTTTTTCTTTCATTGATAATTGCTATAATTACACAGCTCTGCAATCAAAAAATTGCACAGGATTATAATATTGAAATATTGATTCTTAATCGTCGAAACTGGGAAAAATATTTCATCGGGTCAGAGTTTCTTATTTCTAGTTTCATTTAGAATGTAACTGCTACATAGAACTCAAAGTTAGGTATCCTATTAAAATGCTAAAAATCTTCTACATGTGATTCGTCATTTGTTTAGCTGAACATGTTTAAACATGTTCTGGATATTAGTGACGAGTATAAATAGCGTCTTATTAGATATCATGTTTCAATATACAAGTTATGATCTTGGTTGTTCTTTGTGTGACTGTACTGTACTTAGGTATATATTGTGGATTCAAGGGGTTGTGTAATTTTTCGTGCTAACTTGTTTTATTCATGATTAATAACACTGTTAAAAGTCAACAAAGAAAGACAATTTTGTGAAGAAATGTATTTTGCATGTTATTGAAATTTGTATATAAAGACAAAGTCTGTGTTCATCATATAATGTGCAGCGTGTGAGAAATATTTCTTGGTGGTTTAACAGTAACAATTATACAATACTTATTTGCTGTGTCTAAAGCTAAAAGTCCTGGGCTCGTATTAATAAATCGCTCTCACATTAGATCTTAAGACTTATATCAAACGTTGACATCTCAGCTGTCAATATTAGTTTTAAGTCATGGACGAAATGACTAATCCTAAGTCATACACATATGACGTTATGTCAAGTAAGTATCTTAAGTATCTGTCAAAAGAATGAACATTTTATTTTGTAGTAACGTAGTTATTAAATAAAAAAATCAGTAATACAATATAAATGAAAATTATTATAATAATGGCATTATATAATCATTATAAATATTATATTACAATCATAAAAGTCATTATTTTATTGTTATGTTTCAATGCATTTAATGCACATATTAGTAAATAATGTTAACTAACGTATTTTTGTATGAATATTTTATTTTGTCGGAATTTAACGTTGTCGTGCGCCATTGGTGCAGTGTTTATGGTTGTTTATTGTGTTGTGAACTACAAGAGTACATTTTTGGAAAAATTATAGAAGTTAATTAATTTTTTGCTGGCTAGTATTTTTGTGTGCAGTTATTATTTTATTACTGTAATGGATAAAAAACACATATTCTCAGTATCAGAAAAAAAATATTTTTTAAGTATCAAGCAAATATAAAAACAGTCGAATGCAAGGATACGAGCACTAACACCCTTAAATCAAGGCACGTAGCATATGATCGGATAACACGAGAACATAATTCAAATTCAGATTGTATGTATCAAGTATCATCGGCAAAATATGAATAATAATTTTTAGTGTTTAAAGTATTTAGCTTTGACATATATAAAATATACACGAAAATTTCTAAAGAATTTTTATTTCTTTCGAGGTTTTTAGTCACCGGAGCGAAAAATTCATCATAAATATCACAATAATTATAGATATCACTATCTTCCATTATTCCCTCTTTTTGTCTATGCTCGATCTTAAGTGAACAAATGACCACACTCAGCTGATATTCTTCAATAAAACGTTACTCAAAGAACGCGAGTTACGTTTATTAATACGTCAATACACAGATGTCATTTGACAGCACTCCGCTGATATGTGTTACCACAAACCGAACTTAAGTAACGTTTATTAATGAGCAACAGATCTTAAAACTGTACTGAATACAGCTCTTAGAGATAAGAGCGATTTATTAATACGAGCATATTTATGCTAGCCCGTTGGTTTTGCGTATTTAAAATTTGGTCTTTTTTTAATATGCCACCAATTTGGTCTGTATACATTTTACAGGACAACCCTTGTTATAAAATAAGTATATCACAAAGACCTGCTCCTGTATATATTCAAATTTTAAGTACCTACTCTTGGCCGAGTGTCTAGAGCTGGAGTTTCCAACTTTTGTAAAATTATATTTTAACATGTGTTTTTTTTATTAAAGCATTATCTTTACAACTTTTAAAAAACTTACTTTTTTCAAAAATTTTTTGGGATGTATTAATGTTTTCGTCGTTTTCATCGTCAAATAATGTTTTCAGATAGGAATGATAAAAATGTTATTCCATGTATTGATCTAAATAATGGAACATACTTCATTTGCAGGTGCAACTCTCTAATAACTACAAATTAATAATTCTTTTTGTCGGTATTCATGATTCTAGGTCAATGAGAAGTATTTAATAGCTTTAGGTTCATTTGTGAGTATTAAAATTTAAGGTATAAATGGCTACAGCATTTTTTGATTACGTTGACTTAGAATCTTGATTTATTTACAGCTCCTAAGGAACCAAGACTACTACAAACTAATCTACCTATCTATCGTACGGAATTCTTTCCATGCGAGTTCAAATTGCACTTGTCCAGTTTATTATCGCAGATATTAGTTGGCCTGGCAGATTGGTGAATTGGGGTTTGACCTTTTAGTCTCAAATAATTTAAATACGCTATTATTAAACTATAGTGTTTTGATTATCAGTTAAGTATATTTTTGTTTATTTTCTTTTGTACGAAGCTACTGAACACAATTATAATCAATATCTATTTAATTTTTGAAATAAACACGCCGTCAAAGATGTAATAAATATTTATGGACGAGACGAGATGTCCGTGGACAGAGAGGAATAGAATTATCTAAGTGGAAACGAAAATAGTAGTGCTTTCTTTTTTTTTTGTACGACTGCATCCGCATTTCTGTGCGCTGGTCATGCTTTCCTATAAATACAGATTTTTTTGTTGATTGATGCATATTGAAATTTTAAGAAATTTTCTAAAACCATAACTATAAAACACAACAAATTAAATAAAACAAAAAAAATCTGTTCTTAAAATAGTTGACCTTTCAGGCCATCTCTAAAATTGATAGTTAACAATTTTCCAAATGAACGTGTTGTTAAATAATATTTTTGTACAAAAATAAATACTTAGAAAATTCCAATTTTATATTTTATGAGCGATGTTTTATGAAAGATATTTTATCGTAGCGTTATCTTCCGTTGAAATTGAATTTTACTAAACCACTAGAAAAATCCACCAGTCACTAGAAGTAATTTTTCGCCACTAAATGGACAGTCAAAACAACCAGTTTTAGTAGAAAATCCACTAAGTTGGCAACACTGCCTAACTGACACTTCTCTTACTTCTCTCAGTCACACACTGACACACACCACACAAACAAGCGTTGATTTTTTTATTTAGCTTTTTGTTCCCTTTCCCTCCGCAATCTGCAATACAAAACAAACGCGTGCGATACGAATCATACGAACCGAAAAGTAGTTGCTTCACTCGCCTAACTCGCCTTCTTGTGCTCGTATTAATAAATCGCTCTTGTCTATAAGAGCTGTATTCAGTACAGTTGTAAGATCTGCTGCTCATTAATAAACGTTACATAAGTTCGGTTTGTGGTAACACATATCAGCGGAGTGCTGTCAAATGACATCTGTGTATTGACGTATTAATAAAAATATGGTTAATTGGTACTTTTACTTTTTTTTTCTGTTAAAACAGTAAGTGTGAAAACAAAAGCTTTGTAAAATAATATAAATATGTTCGATTATTGTACTTGCTTGTTTTATTTCTGTTAAAAAATAATATTTATTCGATATATTAATGGTGATAAAAAACATCGAAAAAAATCGATACAGCGTTCATAAACCTCAATGTTTTCGACATCGATGTTTCACCTTTGAAAACATCGATGGTCTAATATCGATGTTTTTTAAGAGCGATTTTGCATCCCTAGCTAGATGATAAATTATTGCCAACATTAAGAAAAAAGATTTTTATTTTTTTATAGATTAGGCACCTTAAACAAGTTTCTAATTTTTTTGCAATAATTATTTCAGTCAAATAGACAATAACAGTTAACAGTTAGAACAGAAGTTAACGATTATATGTAATAACTATTGTTCTGAGACAAAACAATATTTTAACTATATATCGTAAAATAGCAACAATAGCAAAATGTTATTACTAGTTGAAAATTAATATGCCAGAGGGCAGTATTTGTAATGGTCAAAGTCTAGTTTATGAGTTAAAATCACGGAGGTCGCTTTTTCATTTTATTTAGAGTTGCTAGGCCCGGTCAGCAATGAGATCTTAAAATAATTCTAGGATCTTGTGTATCTTGTGTCTTGCAATTTTGTTTTGAACGATATCTTGTATTTATAGAAATCTACTCGCATTTTCAGCTACTTTTATTTTTAGAGTTGCAGAAAGAAAAAGTACTTTCCATTGCATCGGATTGACGAAATTCTATGTGCCCGTTGTGTCTGTAGCAAGTTTGCCTAAGGTAGTAGGTAATTTATTTGTACTATTGTTATTATTATTTAAGTACGTGATCAAGTTGTTGTAATTGTCTTTAAAAATAAATGAATTTTTTCGCCAAAAGTTGGTTTGAAATATTAAAAACTAATTTTCGTTACTAAAAAGTTAATGCGTGTTTTGAATAACTCGCTGCTGAGGCGTTCCATCCCACAATTTTGTTATTTGAGATTGGAACGTTTGGTCCTTGAGCTCTCTATACTCATACAATACACTTGTTTTAGAGTGTGATGAAATACCGGGACCGCCGGCTTAACGTGCTCTTCTAAATGCGGAGCGAGTTGCTTAATTTGACTTAGTTAAAACTTCATGGGTTCATTCGCCTGTGGTCAGGATCTGACCTGGTATCCGGTTCGAAGATGACGCTCTTAAACATTTAAACATTGAGCGACCATCCTCACTATAATATAATTAATTTGTGTAGCATTCATAGTATGTACAGTACAACACATGAAACTGCCGCTGTGTGGTTAGTCACTAAAGCGTCGCTATGGCGTAAAATAGAAACGCGGGTGAGAAGTTAGGATCGGGGAGCGTTAAACCTGTGCATTGCATCATTCGCGAGTAATTCAGAGCAGCAGAGCCATAGAGACTATATAGGGAGGGTTCCGTGTGTTGTTAGGTAATAATATGTACATTTAATCTATTATTACTATCTATTGCACACTATTTGCAAATTAAACACTATAAGACAAGAGGAAATAAAGTGTTAAGTTGAAGTTATTTACATAGGATGCTTTAAAATTTAAACTTTATTATGGAGTTAGATGAAAAATGTGAGTACCTATATGTCTTAAAAGTTGAAAGATCTGGGTTTTTCATGATTTTTTTATCAATATGTAGTATATGCTAAGGGCAAATTACATCAAGATATAAACTCTAGTCGCTAAATTAAAGATAATATTTTACAAATAATTTATGACTAATCTGTCAAATATTTTGTTTGATGTTTATGAATTACATTTTTCTTTTGGTGCTAAGAGCAAAAGCAAAGCTGCCATCTATATCAGTGTCAAGTAAATAACATCCCAGTCAGTCCACGATTTGATCTATTTCTCTTTTGTTTAATTATAAACAACAATGAATTTTTAATTTTAGCAATTGCTGTATGTAAACTAGGCTAGAATTACCAGCTTGAAATTAGTAATAAATTTCTTTTAAAGTTATTGTAATTTTCATTTTTTATAAGGCTTATCGCAAACATGTTTTTTTACTGAGTTGCATATTTAATAGGAAAAGAGTTACTAAAAATCCTTATTTAATTATATGCATTTACATTTGCTAAATTTGTAATTAATTGGGCTTGAACTTAATATTGCTACAAAGGCAATTGGTGGACATATATTTCCGTTTTTGTTCACTAAAATATAGTGTAAAAATAAAATGTTTTGTTGTTTATTGCATATATTCATTTTTTCTTGTAATATTGCATTCTTTTAATGATTGATTTGATATTTCACAATGGTCATTTATTTACATCCATATTTCATCAAAAAAAGTGCTTATACTAATGTTATTTTGTATAATTGACTATATTATTGTTTGTTTTGTGTTTTGTTCCAAGTCGTAAATTGAATATATTTCTGATGTTTTTTTTATTTGTCATATGTTTCATTACAACTTACCAGTACGGTAAGTAAGAGTATATTTTGACATATAATATAAATTGTAGAAGTTACACAGCGATAAATTGATAGTGTGAGAAAAAAGATAAGTGTCTTTCATCATCCTTAAAATAACAGTTTTTCTACTTCTAATAAATTGAGGAAAACTATAACAAATGTAAGAATTATGTTCGCAAATTTTGCAAGTTGCCAAAGATGTTAAGTAAAGTTAACGATTCGGGTAAGAAAAAAGGTGTGAAAGTAAATGTCAGCAATTTTAAAGTTATGGTGTTTGAGACAAGTGAAAGCATGGCTGAATGTGATATATCTATAGGAGGTGAAAGAATTATTAAACAAGACAAAGACTGTCTATTTGAGTAGTTTATTTGCAAATGAAAAGAATCATAATAGATGTATAGAAAAGAGAGTTATTGCAGAAAATAAAGTCACTAGTGCCTTTCTTGCTCTTATGAATATATAAATTGTTTCATGGCAAGCTCTTTTGGTTATCTATTCTTAATGCAGTTCTGGTATGGATGGAATAAATCATGACCCATAGACAAATAACAAGTTTAATTCACAAGCCTTTTCCTGTTAAGGAGGTAAAGTTTAATGTTAGGTTTTTCAACGGAATCTCAAAACTAACATTCGAGTGCCACATAGAATCAGGAAAAACAAAACTTACATAATTCTTCTTAGTAATTCTTAATGTATGCCACTTATAGTCATGGTTTCTCACTTGATTGTCATTTTGTACATACTTTTGATCTAATGTATTTGAATACACTTATGAGTACAATGCCTTTTTTAATTAAAAAATATATCTTAATATGTTATGATAAATCTCTAGTTCTTTGAAGAATACAACTGTTTTACTGTCTTTAAATGATTCTGTGTTAATTGATGGGACAAGAGATTTTCATGATAAAACATATGGAATTGCAAGGAATATGTAAATACTGTATTGTTAAGACATTATGGGAAAGTTAAAGCGCCATCACAAGGGAAATTGAAGGAGAAATCAACGAGTGAGCAGTACAGTGTTGGTTTAATCTTATTAATAGTAGAAGTCAGATGCTAGTAGATTATTCATACTTTGGTCACCTGCCTGTATGGGATATTGAGGCTTCAAAGAAAGCAGTAGAAAACCAACATAGTACCAGCATTCGCTGATTATCTGACTCCCTTGGACATTCTAAAGACATCATATATTGCCATTGCCAAAATCATTAGGTAAGACTTGTAAAAGTTGTTGAATAGTGCCCTACAAATTAAATGAGATTCAGGCGAAATGTCCAGTAGAAGAAACTGCTCCTTGCCCTATTGAAAGATGATCGTTTTATTAAACACATTGCTACTTTGTGATAAAATGTGGATTTATCTAAACAATTCAAAGATGGAAAACCAGTGGTTATACAAAGGACGATTACTTGAACCCCCCTTGAAAAGAGATCAATTCGAGCCAAAAGTCTTGTAATGTGTCTGGTGGAATTATGAAGGTTTAGTGTACTTTGAAACAATTCCAGATGGTCAAACTATCACAGCCAAAATATATAGCGAGCAGCTCATATATAGTGAGGCTTCGTTGCAGAAATATCTCGGGCTAAGTAAATTGAAAATGGATGCTCTAACAACATGACAATGCTACAATATGACAATGCTAAACCACATAGTTCGAAAGTTAAACAGGATAAAATCACAGAACTTGGCAATATTAAATTCCTGCCACATCCAGCATTTAATTCAGATTTTGCACCTTCAGACTACTGTTTATTCTTTCATGGAAAAAAAAAAGTTTTACCAAGGTGTCAAAGAACTTAACAAATATTGGGTTAAGACCATAGGATACAATGAGCTATACTTTAAATATTAAGGTTTTCTTTTTGTATGATTATTTAATAAACAAAATGAACATTAAAAATGAATATTGTTTATGAGACACCTTAATAGTTTTGAGACTGGAAATATATTACACATTTGAATTATTGTCATATGATTTGCTGATTAAAATAACAAAAGCAATGTTTATTATTTTTATATTATTAAAAATTCAAATTTTATAATAAAATTAAGAAAATCTTTTAACCTAGCCATTTATATCTAAACAAATAATAACACACGCAAATGTATTATTTGCAAGAAAGAGAAAATTGGTCAAAAATAGAATTAAAACTGACAAAAATTGCAATTTTCAAGATATTCATTCAAATACAAATATTGAGTTGATAAATGACAATAATGGATTTCACATATAATCACTTAGTGCTTGGGATGATATTTTCTGTAAATATCATCCCACAAGCAACAATTTTCCTTTTTTAAAAGATAGTGGATTTGGTTTAAAAATTTTTAAAGGATGGCAGAGACCACAGATTTCTACATGGTCTTTGAATATCTATTGTTTCACTGAATAGTCAGTCATTAATAGTTCCCAATCCGAACTAAGCCAGCATAGAGAACTTTAGTTCCATGTCTTTTAATTTTTCAAAGATTGTGGGAGGGTATACCTCAGTAATAGGGTAATAAAAACTGTGAAACAACAATTCGACTATTAAAATCATTGACCTGCTTTTGATGAAATCATTCTGTAGTTTGTGTGATTGACCGATCTCAATACAAAGTACTTAACAAAATAAATAGACTACTTGTTTATGGATATTACATAATACAGTGGAATCTCAATAACTCGAATGTCAAGGGAAATGCAAAAAAATTAGAGTTAATGAGTTTTCGACTTAACAAGAACTTCGAGATAGATATGACTGTGACGACAAGGAACAAACATAACATTCACGGCTGTGTTACTTAGAAAGATTCATGAATGTATTCATTCATTGCATGTGTACAAGACAAAAACAATAGATTAGAAGATCCGAACCCGAACATTCATTTTGGAATTTTATGCTATTATTTCGGGGAATTCCAAGTAAGACATCATTATATTTTACCAACTGCGACTTACGGAGTCTCCTTTTTGAAATTCGAGTTATAGAGTATAAATATGTATTATCAATACTTCGTGGAAAATAACATTCTGTTCGCGTTACAAAGTGTAAATAATTCGAGATACCGCATATTTAGGGTTTACATAAAGTACAATTACAAAGGGTTTTACATTGATAAGTACAATTTTTATTCTACTTTATCACCATATTACCATACCAATTCTGCAATCCTGAGTTCTATATTTATTCCATTTTAATTAATTTCATGCATTGTTCCTTTTTATAAAGCATCCAAAATTTTTTAAAATACTTTGTGACTAATATGTAAATAATTTGTTTACAGATTGCAATAACATGGCACCTCTAACACATATTGATGGTCTGGGAAAGAAACAGCAGGAAATAAACAGATTAGTACAAGAAACTCTGGAAAAGAGTATTCCTTTTGAAGTTGTATTAAAACAGAATGGTAACACTGATGTGGAAAATTTGATGAAAATTAAAATTGCCAGTAAACTCAGAAACATTCAGTACATATTAGGAATATTAAAATCTCAAGATATGCTGTATATATCTTATGCAATTAAACATAGTGTCTGGATTGTTACTGATAGTGAATACAGTAATTTTATCACTCCTCAATATCTCTATCATGAACTCTTTCCATTGATGACTTTCAAAGCAATACATAAATTTCTACTTTTCATACGCCTCCATTTGAAAGATGAATTGCGTGTTGAAGCGTTTTATAAACATTATGAAGAAAATAATGATATACATACGGCTATAAAATGGTTGCCTAACTGTTCTATACCGTTTATCAAAAAGCTGTAGAAAACACTTTTCTAAAATAAATGCATCATTATTTAAACGTCTTTGTGAAAGGTCATTTAGTATATTGGAGGTCTTGAAAATAAAAGAGAATGTTATTTAGGTCACCATTTGAATGCTGTCAAATTTTTGTTAACACGCATTGTCGAGAATATGTTGAAATTTTATATATCCATATTAATGAAATTCCATCATTTGATCAGAAACACACAAAAATATTGTTACGACAATGTCCAGAAATAATAGAAAGTACATTTAAACAATTTGCTTATAAACTACATATGAAAACACTGGCAAAATTCTTGGGACCTGATAAAATCAAAGATTTTCTTTGAGACACTCTGAAAATATAGAAATGAGTTCTTGGTTCCATTTTGGAAATATTAAATACTTTATCGAACAGCTTGATCAGAAAGAAAGGTTTACATTTGTCAAAGCATTATTCATAGACAAATTGTGTGAGTCTGGTAGTACTGATCCAATTTTATATAAAAAATATTCATCCATATTAAAAGCTTATAACACTACTGTGTATGGTCGACCGACTCTCTATCAGTGGTATGAATTCACGTCGTTTTCAACTGCATTTCCAGAACTAACAAAAATTATGAAATCAGAATCATCACCTCGTGAAAGAGCAGCTATTTTAAAAGTATTACTATCATGTGCTCAATATGAAAGTCATGATATTCATAAATTGCTGCAATATTTTCATGATAAACACATTAACGAACCATTTACATTCAAGATCGAATTTGTTAATAATCTACTTTCAATGACCGACACATATAGATTCAAAGAAGAAACTTGGAAATTATTAGATGAACTGTTTTATAGCCTTGAAGTATATTCTGAGTCGGACAAGAATGTTGATGAATGCACAAAAGCTATTATAGCCTACAAAGTATTACATAAACAGCCTGTACCTGAGGTAATAGTGAAGAAAATGAAAGAAAATGTATTTATTTTCATAAATTTAAAAATTGCTGAACACGAAAAAGATCTAATTTTTAAGTACTTATATAATTTGATTGAAAATAAATTAAATGCAGAGATGTTAGATGAAAAATCAAGTTTGGATAGAAGTGTAAGTCTAATGTTAGAAATGCTAAATCTTTTAAAACAAATGCATAAGGATTTGGTTATGCATCCTTCACTGTTGGAAAAAATTAAAAAATTCATTGAAATTAAAGAGACTAAAGGATGGAATACATGCTTAGACTCCCTCTTCAATGTGAATAAGTCCTGGAGGAAGCTTATGTTTGAAGAATCATTAATTCTCGGCTGTAAAGTGGATGCCTGCTTGAATGCATTAAAACATGACCCTACACTTTTGACTCGTCATTTGGTTGAAGTACAGAAATTGCAACGAAATGATAAATTACACCTAGATCGAGTAATCGCAAAATTAGAGTGTACTGGCCAGAATCTCGCCTTGGATTGGACAACAGCTTATCGTACAGAGCTGAAGCAACCTCCTCCTAGTAAAGCAGTTGTGCGTGGGTTGTGTTTGCTGCTACCCCGTCGGAGTTGCAGCTCTTACTCGAAGAATATGCTCCAACTACACCTAAAATTCAGTGGAAAGAAATTGATGACACTTTACTCGGTTTGCAAAAATATTTAGGGCAAAGTATGTATATCGCGCGACCCACTTCAACCAAACCTCCTACTGCAATATGCAGTTGGAGATTACTTACCTTCACTTCCATCGCTCATTTCAGTATTTTATAATTTGAGTGAGAATGACAGTCGAAATATTCTTAAGCAAACCTTAATATCTTCTATGTCAATATCCTTGCAAAAACACGGCATGAGAATTGCGTTTTCTAAACTTGATTCTAATGAGCTTAAAGAAATGTTCTTGAATGTATGGACTATTTCAAAAACATGACAATCCGTGCGGTTGCTTTTGAACTGACCTACAAGTTGTTGTGCAAAGAGAAAATGTGCAAAGAGTTAATGAGATTTGGCAACTTCTTGAAATGTTTATGGACAAGTTATCTCCAGAAGAAAATCAAAAATATACACATTAATGGGGAAAATAGAACAAGTGCCCATTGCAGTACGTGCAAAATTTTGTATGAAGAGCTATAAAATTTTAAAATCTTTCCCAAGTGCTAACTGTGGGAATTTTGTTCAAAATTAGCTTATAGTACCAGATTTCTCATGGATACGTTAGATCCAGCTTTGTTATTGACATTATATTAGAGCACTTGAAGAACTATTATATTGAGAAAGATTTTGGGAATTATGAAAAAACAGACAATTTTGGAAGTTATTGCTGCTTTTCTGTTACACTGTAAAGATGATGATATTCAAATGCAAAGATATGACCAAATTATTTTGCCAATTATAAATCATTCAAAGAAAATGTGGAACGAAAAGTTACAGCAATGAGTATATAACAAGGACTTATTTTAAGGACCTTATTCATGCACTTGCCAACAGTAGTAATTTTATAGAGAATGAATATGTTGTTCCTGTAAAGATGTTTAATAAATTAATAGAAGACCTTGAGGTACAGTTTCCACTAATAGAAAACTATTATATTTTGACTTACTTGCGGATCAATATTTGTTTCTTAGAAGTTTATGGTAAAGCAGAACCAGAAATAAAATATTTAAAAAATGAAAATGAATCAAATGATACAACTAGCTTAAAAAATGAAATATGGAAAATCATCATTCCTGAATTTGTTAGAAGCTGTCTTCAGCTTTTGAAAGAAGATACAAGTAAATATTTTCCAACAATACATATATTTTTTGGAAAGATTTTAAAAAGTTTTATCAGGAATGCAACACCTAGTATGGATCCCATTATTCTGGTAGCTAAAGAAATTATTTCTGTTAATAATGAGATACCAACTTTTCTTCTTGCTTTAAAGTTGTTGCCATCTTATGTACATGGCGATATTGAGACAACATATTCTAAATGCTGCAAAGAGATATTAGGACATCCTTCATCTGAAGTTAAAATGCATTATTACAGAAAGTTCCAAAATGAAGATAAAATTAAATAGATAATTCTGCTTTACTAAGAGTGAATTTATACTCTATTAATATTTTATTATGACTTTATATGTTGTAAAAAGATCGACATATGGATTTTTAATCTTTTTAAATTACACTTTACGTGATATTAGCATGGCATTCATATAAAGTTTGTAACATCAGTATTGGTTTTATTATATTGTATAAGTGTTTGAGTCTACACAAACTACAATGAATAATGCTTTTAGGCTTTTATGACATCAAAGTTGAAAGAAATTGGTAGCCATTACTTAATTTTAAAGGAATGTATTTTTGAGGGTAAGAACACATCGATTAACTGATTTTGTCTTTCGTATTTGATTGTGGACATGTTTTCTGATGTATTGTGTATTATAAAATATTTCGTCTTTAATTATGTATATGATACAAACAAGGTGGAGAAATTATGAAATTGAAACATGTCTCTTCTATAAATTTCTCATATCGAGATTTAATAAATTTGCTTTTCCATATTTTTATGTGATATGAATGGCTGTTAGATTTAAAAAATATTGCAATATTTTTATGTAAATTTTATAGAATGATATATTCAAAAGTTAACTATTTACATTTATATTAAGGGCACAAAATCACATCATAAACAGGTGTTTATATGTTTGTAGCATTATATTTCACTGAAAACTGTAATAAATATTGACATTCAACCATGGATATGCATTTATAAAATCATTTAGTGGGGGCATGGGATTAAATTCACATCTGTAGGGATTTATCTGAGCATGTTAACCTATTATGAAGAAACTTTGGTGAAAATACAATGTGCGAATCACTGACACTCAAGGATGTAAATATGATGCAAACATTTTTGTTTTAAGTTGGAGACATCAAACTATTGCTTGTCCTCCATACATGTTGGCATTCGTTATTTTTTTGAAGCCACTTGTGGTTACAATTAACATATAATTAACATATTCATCATTGACGTTAGTCAATGGTCACAAAATTTTATTTTGGAAAACCTCTTGCCTACCTAATTTCCAGTTTTTATTAAAGAAATTTTATATGTAGAAAGGGGCTATTGCATTGGTTTCAACTGTAGAATGAAAAACAAAACAAAGTATTAAATATTATTACTCGTTTATTGGTATATAATTAAAATTACGTAATGTTGGGTGATTTTAATTAACGTATCTTGTAAATTTGTCTATTGACCTTTAAATACTTTGCTTGTAACTTGCTTTATATAAATGGCTGTTTAAAAATACAAGGTATTTAAATGTTTATCTAATCTTTTAAATTTTCAGTAATAAATGTATTTGAAAAATTAATTTTGTTTTGACATAAAACAATATCATAAATATTTTTTTTACGTGTTTATGACACAAGTGAACTTCCTACAATGAAGAAAGTTTGTTTTTTCTTTCATTGATAATTGCTATAATTACACAGCTCTGCAATCAAAAAATTGCACAGGATTATAATATTGAAATATTGATTCTTAATCGTCGAAACTGGGAAAAATATTTCATAGGGTCAGAGTTTCTTATTTCTAGTTTCATTTAGAATGTAACTGCTACATAGAACTCAAAGTTAGGTATCCTATTAAAATGCTAAAAGATGGGACTTTAATATGCCAGCTGACTATTGGATTCTTCTACAGACAACAGATGGAAAGCACAATATGTCTGGAAAAGTATCAAAGGAAAGATAGGCAACAGAATTAACATGGAATGCGAAATATGTTGCATGAAGTATTGTTCATATAATTATAAAAATATGGTTAATCGTAATAAAATATACCTTGTTATAATAATGATAAATAATCACTCCTATTTCCAAGGGTTGGCAAAAACTTATAAGTATGATGGTCTTTGCCTATCTCTTTTGCTTCACTTTCATCCTTCAAACTTTTTATGCTAGCCCGTTGGTATTGCGTATTTAAAATTTGGTTTTTTTTTAATATGCCACCAATTTGGTCTGTATAAATTTTACAGGACAACCCTTGTTATAAAATAAGTATACCACAAAGGCCTGCTCCTGTATATATTCAAATTTTAAGTACCTACTCTTGGCCGAGTGTCTAGAGCTGGAGTTTCCAACTTTTGTAAAATTATATTTTAACATGTGTTTTTTTTATTAAAGCATTATCTTTACAACTTTTAAAAAACTTACTTTTTTCAAAAATTTTTTGGGATGTATTAATGTTTTCGTCGTTTTCATCGTCAAATAATGTTTTCAGATAGGAATGATAAAAATGTTATTCCATGTATTGATCTAAATAACGGAACATACTTCATTTGCAGGTGTAAGTCTCTAATAACTACAAATTAATAATTCTTTTTGTCGGTATTCATGATTCTAGGTCAATGAGAAGTATTTAATAGCTTTTGGTTCATTTGTGAGTATTAAAATTTAAGGCATAAATGTCTACAGCATTTTTTGATGACGTTGACTTAGAATCTTGATTTATTTACAGCTCCTAAGGAACCAAGACCTAAGTATTTAGTATTAATTTCAATTTGATAACTCTGCCCGACTGATAAAAAGGTCTTAACAGACAAATGGATAATGAAATGATTCTACAAGGGTTCCCTTTTCCTGTAGAGATATGGAACCCTAAAAATATTTAGGTATCAAAAATAAGCCGGAAAAATTTTGCTGACCTTTGTTATTGATGTTTCCACCTAGATATGTATTAGAAATACATTGATGGAGTATTTATTCACAATTTCATTTAAATTAAAAGTTTTTGAGATGTACTGTTCGTCCCAAAAATTTATCATTATTTTGTTAAATAATTGAGACGCAGCTTTTTTGCTAGTGCCACGTTTTATATGTATTTTTTGTAACGTTGTTTTAGTATATTATGGTCCTTTGGTTGTTATAGAAACCAAAAATTTGATAAATATTGACAAACTATATATATTCTCTAAAATGTTTTTTGTCGGTATGAAATATGTTTCCTTGATACGTTGTCAAACGTATTCGCACGGGTTACCCATAGTATATCATCATAATGTTTATGAATCACGTTTCTTCTTTTGGTGCAATCCGTTGTAATAGGGTGGTCATTTAATTGTTACAAATATGGTTCTTTACATCAGAATAAAAAAACGAACTTATAGGATGTGATTGACTGTCACAGCTTCAAATCGGATCTAATAAGTCAAACAGTTGGTACGTATATGAATTTCGGTGACCTAATACATATGTGTAATATAAATAATGAATTTGTTATTTGTGGGGGTCATAATTTGAGAATTAAAAAAACCATGTGAACTGTACCGACTCGTGGTACAGTTGGTTTATCATGGTATATCTTATCTAATGAAAGGGTTAGTTGTGGGGCTCTTAAATGCAAACACGAACACACAAATTGAATACTAAAAATGTTGTAACAAGTTTAAGGTGAATATTTCAATATTTTACGTATTAACTTATATTTGCAAATAAATTTGTATTACATTAAAAAAATGGTAAATAACCTACCTATCTATCGTACGGAATTCTTTCCATGCGAGTTCAAATTGCACTTGTCCAGTTTATTATCGCAGATATTAGCTGGCCTGGCAGATTGGTGAATTGGGGTTTGACCTTTAGTCTCAAATAATTTAAATACGCCATTATTAAACTATAGTGTTTTGATTATCAGTTAAGCATATTTTTGTTTATTTTCTCTTGTACGAAGCTACTGAACACAATTATAATCAATATCTACTTAATTTTTGAAATAAACCGCGTCAAAGATGTAATAAATATTTATGGGCGGAGACGAGACGAGATGTCCATGGACAGAGAGGAATAGAATTATTTAAGAGGAAACGAAATTAGTAGTGCCTTCTTTTTTTTTGTACGATTGCATCCGTATTTCGGTGCGCTGGTCATGCTTGCCTATAAATACAGACTTTTTGTTGATTGATGCATATTGAAATTTTCTAAAACCATAACTATAAAATACAACAAACTAAATAAAACAAAAAAATCTGTACTTAAAACAGTTGACCTTTCAGGTCATCTCTAAAATTGATAGCTAACAATTTTCCATATGAACGTATTATTAAATAATACTTTTGTACAAAAATAAATACTTCGAAAATTCCAATTTTATAATTTTTTGGATGATGTATAGGTTTTTATTTGATTTTGTAAATTAGTCATAATGACACATTTTCCATAGTACTTAAAATATGCGTTCAGGAGTTGGCATCGGTTCTAATGCGTATGTTTCGTCACTCATACTCATTCGACACAGTTCCGGATTCCAGGAAGACCGCTTCAGTGCACCTTATCCCTTAAAAAGGCACATGCTCAGATCCGTCCAATTACAGTGCAATTATTTCCTTTGTTAAATGTTGAATTGTTGAAATGTTTTCTAAATTATTATTCAAAAAAACTCCAATTGATTAACGACCGCTATAATTTGTATGCATAAAAAATATAAAACATTCAAACATTATTTCTTGTTAAAAAAATGAAATGCTGAGAGAATATAATAATATTTAAATCCTTAAAAATATTTTTATTAAAAAAATTTTGAAATACTTAATCGTGTCTTTCTTTCTGCATAGATATTTCTTTATTTGAGTTTGCAAATAAAATGTTCCAGCAAATAATATTTTTTAACTTCTTCATAACTATTTAGTTCTTTTTTTAGTTATGTATTAAAATTATTATACAATAGTTGCTGTTAATATAAAATAGTACTAATTCTACTAAAAATAAAATTAATTACAACGTTTAAAAAGCTAGATCAGAGTTGAATTCACTCAGTGTGCACGACGTAATGATAAACAGTTGAGCAAAATCGTATAATTGATTCTCGGATGAAAACAGTTGTGATACTCTTCAAGTATCCTATACCATGGTAACGCTTATATAACACTTTTTTTTTGCAACCTAGCTCCTCGTGGTGTGTTAGTAATAAGGAATTACGTTACGAATTTGATTCTACGTTTTATTCCACATATAAGAGTTTAATTTGTTGCAGCAAATAAAATAATTTGAAAGGATCATATTTTGGAAAAGCTTGGTTTATTGAAACTGAACAAACTGATTAAGAATTAATCAAGACAACATTTATCATATCTATTTTGAATTTGTACTCAAGTTTAAAATAGATTTTATTAGTAAATGTTAAATATGAAAAAAATATATTTGTTCACTTTTTTCATTCAAGAAGTAAGCAAAAAATATTGCCAAAATTCATAAGTACATGCCTAATAATTCATATTTAATTGCTTATAATAAAATAAAATTATCAATTTATCATATTAAACAAAAAACGAAGAAAATTAGCATTAAAGAAAAATAAATAAAAACGAAACAACTTTAAAGTGACATTTGCAAAACACGGACCGGTATTTTAATACTGTATCTAATTTGACAGATTTAGTGCCGGCCACGCTCAAGACAAAGAAAATACATGGGTATTATATTGATTATGTATTGACTAATATATTTTTTACAAATAAACCACAAGGATTAGACTAAAGACATCCCATAACAAATTAAGTACTCACTGTCATTCTAAAGTTAAAAAAAATTGATATTAATATCTGTTGTTCTTGGCCGTTATTGTGGCTACATACAGAATCTATACACAAAAACTGCTCGACATTCATAGATGTTTTTAATTATATTTTTGACATATTTAACATAATTAATTTTTTTTTTTAATATAAAATGCATAGGCCTTTTCATTTCGAAATCTTTTTGTGCGCATGCGTTAGCATCAGCCATTTTTTTCGTACAGTTTTTGATAAGCAACCATGATAAAGTGCCCGTACATAAAAAATAAAAGTAAAACAATTTTTGTTGAAGCATTTTCACTGTAAAAAATTGAAAGAAAAGAAAGTAATAAATCATATAAGAGAAAAAAAATTTTGTACATTTAATTTTAATTATGTTGACTGTACGAAAAGGAACAACAAAACGGTGTTGTTATGGAGTGTGTAAAAGTGATACACGGCTAAAATCATTCAAAGACAATACATATTATTTTATAAATTTTCCAAAGCATTGTCTCGATTATTGATATTATACTAAACTTCGATTATTACAATTGCGATTTTCCAAATCACTGTCAGCGTTATCGTCTTCTATGCACGATGTCACAAGATAATGATACATAGATTCATAGTTGAAGTTCTTAGGCACTTTGTCAGAGGGGAATGGTTGCCAAGATTCAGGATAATTTATTTTATTTTGCAAATTTTTTGGATTTTGACTTCGTGAGCTCAAGACATTTAACCATTTCCCTTTATCAACTGTTTGATCTACAGGTACATTATTCCTAATTGCATTTTTGACTCTGTAAATTTAATAAATTTTTTATATATTCTCTCGTCATTAAGATTTTATTTATAATAAAAAATACAAAAAATATTCAATATCTTATTTACATTTGTTTTATCAATAATGCCATATGTAATCTCAAAATATTAATGACTTATTTTAATAATTGTATTTTATGAGTCACATTCATGTTAAAAAAAACTGCTTTTTTCAGTACTACAAATGACTTAATATAATTGATAAAGATAAAATTGTTAATATTACTTTTTTTATATAAATAGTAAGCAAATATTGATACCTAACCTCTCTATCAGCTCATTTTTTTCCCTTTTTGTGCATGTTCATGACATTTTAGCCATCTTTTTAATTGCTCACAATTATGAGCTTCAATTGAATCATAAATAAGTGAAGCACCATCGATAGTTTCTTCCAATAATTTATTTGATTGTGGTAATAGTATTCCTTTTCCAGCCATTGTTCATTAGAACTGTACGAATCTTTTGAATTCTCACCACTTCAGCATGGCGGCTACGCATGCGCTCGTCTTCTGATGAAAAGGCCTATTGATAAACATCTTTATAAAAATCGATTCATTGAACATCGATGTATTTTATGCTATAATTAATCTGTTATCATTAAGTACATATCATCATAATTATCATATTATTATCCAATGATGAGTATCTTCAAAAAATCAAATGGTTAATTGTCAAAGTAAACGAAAAATGTAACAATGAATGAAATGACGGATAAGCGACTTCATGCAAGCGAAAATAAATGAAATGTGATCATTTCTTATTTCTCACACTTTATGCGGAAACTAAGAGAGTGTAATGGGCACGTCCATTTCATATTTTATTAGGGTTAACTACGCTTGTAATAATACTCCACACCCATATATTTACGTACAATGTTTTGTGAAAAAACTACGACATCTAAATTTGAACTTTAACATAGTAGTTTAATTTATGTCTAGGTGTGTCATTTATCATTGAAATGTAATTTTATAACGAAGATTTATAAAAATTTGAAACAACAGTATGTAATTTATCACTTAGAATGTCATCATATTACATTATTATAAATATGTCGTCTGTGGGAAACACAAAATTAATACAGCAAGCACCACGTACATACATGAACGAACGCATGCACGCACGCAGCACGCAGCACATACAGACGGAAAATGGTCAGAATAGATTTCTACGACCCTAAAGTGTCAAGATATGGTAAAGCTCGATTTTCGTTAATCGGACTAAAAATTTAACTCTCAATGTTCAAAAATTTTTCAATTTTCATAGCGGAAAAAATTTAGTGAGCCCGGCACAAAGCCTTACGTTTTGCTAGTTTAATATATCGTTATTACTTTAGACGTGTAGTTGAATAGAAAAATTTGAATATATAAATCATAGAGAAGTATGAATATGTAAGTAATATAAATATAGGTGTTTATATTTACAAGAGCATAGATAACCTTTCTGTCTATTTAGGAATAATTTGATATCATACTAAAAACGTCACAGATGGTTTAGTAAGATAAATGATTTTGTTCTGTATTGACATCATTTGTTTACCCTTGAAGTTTGACCTCCATGATTTGTCAATTTAATACTGCGTTGAACTACTTGAACACTGTTTACATCCACACGAAGCGCATGTGCAGATTCTGTCAAATGGAGTTTGGCGCGCTGATAAGCACTAAGTAGTTGATCATGACGACGTTTATTCTCTTCGCTGTTCAACAGATATCAGACAATTTTTCCGTCGCGAACTGTTGTGCTACTGTGCTTAACTATTTTAATAAATATGTCTAGTAATGAATTATCCATTCAACGAAATAGAATAATGGCCCGTCAAAATGGCATTGTACAACCACTGTTGACTGGTAAGCTAAAGAAATTTGGAGCGAATTTCAAATAAAGAATATTTGTACATATTGGGCTTCATCAATATGTTTAAAAAAATCATAGAATAATTTTTCTTTGTATTATTTCATCACTTATCTTTCTAATTAAATGTGTTCAATTAGTGTTATTAAATATCACTACCTCACTCGTGATTACGACATTATTGAAACTACTTGTTTTGTATTGGTACATTTTTAAAATACATTTTATGAAAAATGCCTAGGGAAAGATAATAACATATAGAAGATTAGAAAGTTGAATTATTTTTGTTTGCATTTACAGATTTATATCAAATTACTATGGCATACGCTTATTGGAAATCTGGGAAAATGAATGATGTTGCTGTATTCGATCTATTTTTTCGTACTAATCCTTTTCAAGGAGAATTTACCATTTTTGCTGGGTTAGAAGAATGTCTTAAATTTCTGGAAAACTTCCATTACTCTGAGAGTGGTATGTTGAATTTTAATTGTGAAGTTGTACTTACTCTGTATGGTCATTTAAATTGGTACTTGTGGTTGTATTTTTAATTGGATTTAATATTATCATTTTTTTTACAGATATTGAATATTTAATGCAAACTTTGCCAGATAATATTGAACCAGAATTTTTTGCTTATTTGAAGGAGTTAAATTGCAAAGATGTGAAATTAAGTGCAATTGATGAAGGTTCTGTGGTATTTCCAAGGTTAATATTTATATATTTTTTTTTTCTAAAACAAATGCTGTAGGTTAATTAGTACTTTGAAATTGGTTTTTAAGGTGTATATTAAGTTCATATTTTTGTTAAATTATTCTTATATTTTTTCATTTTATATGTATTTCAATAAATTCGTATTTTATTTTGAAATTATTTATAGTTGTGTATGTGAAAATATGAAATTTTGAGAAAGGAATAGTATTCAGATACCTAACTAGCATTTTTATAAAATATTTTAATAGAAATGAAGGTTCATAATGCTGTTAATTTCATTTCATAATCCAAAGTCTTGTCAGTTATCCAAAGTATTATCAATTAAACATTTTTGTATATGAAGCATTTATGTAATGTAAATGTAAATCATTTAACATCACAAAGTCAAGATTTTTATTACTCATCAAAACAGACCAAAAGTAGAATCAGATTTGAGTTTTATTGGCACTTCATTATGATTAAAAATATAATGTATTGGTTCACAATTTAAAGCATTTGCTGTACCAAAATATGTCATTTTATCATTTTCCAAATTATTTCATATTTTGGACTTTTGTGAATTGTAAAATTAAAAGATTGAGTGGAGAACAGTGATTCTTGATTGAGTAGAGAACAGTATTTTTTTAATTGGTAATTAAATTAACATGAAGAAAACTGTGCAAGTGCAAATTAAGTTTTAAATTTGTGCCTTTGCAAATGTACTAAGACATGATTTTTTAGTTTGTAATATTACCCCCAAAATAAAAATTAAACTATCAATCTGATTTGCCCAATTCATGTTGTGTTTAATAACAATCTAATTTCTAAAATTAAATTTTTTTGGGTAAGTAAATTAAATGTTAACAAAATTTAAGTAATTGTCTATAATGTTAGAGTAATAAAGGTAGATTTATTATACAATTTTTGATATAAGTTACTTTAAAAGATCTAAAAATGAACTATGAAAGTTTTTTCAAAAATCACCCATAAGAAGCTATGAATTATTGGGAAAACAGTAAGGACTAGAAAAAAACTTCGAAAGAAATTGTAAAGCACTAAATTTTATAAAAAAAATTATCTATTTACTTTTTTCACTTTTATATAAATTAACCAAGATAGGATGACTGGAAGCTAGGGGATGACAGTTTTAAAATTAAACAACTTTAAAAATAAAAAAAGGTGAAAAATTGATATATTTACTACATATATATATTTTAACATGTATTTAGTGTATATAATTTTTAATAATCTTCAATTTTAGTAACTGTTAGCTTAATGTAAGTTAGCAGTGTTTCACTTTATTGCTTATTTTTGTGCAGTAAATTTAATTTTTTAACATTAAATTGTTACTTCATAAACTTCTTGCTATATTGTGCCCATCATGGGACTTTGAGGGTAGTACACTGCTAGCAATGTAAAACTAGCAGTGATATAATTTTGCTTATCTCTTAGAACACTTAGTTTTATATTTTGTCACTAAATTAGTACTAAATTTTGAGCAAGAGTTTTAGTACTCATTTGGCCTTTCTAGATTCAAAGACATCATGGTTTTTGGTGAGTCGTATATGTCAGCATTCTTCCTCCGTCTTATCACAGATAATTGTATTTATTTGGCGTGAACTTAGTCAAATCAATAATAAATATTACACAAGTGATACATTATGAAATACTATATCCCTAATGCTGGTGATATATTGGAAGTTTATTGATATTATAATAGGCTTTAACTCTTTAAACATTTGTAGTTAGTAAAATAATGAATAACGTTTTGAGAGGTATGTCATGATTATATATACATAACCTGTCTTTAATATCCACTAACATTTTTAATTTTCTGCAATGATAATTGATAAATTTTTACATAATTGGAAAGTCCAATATATATAAGTCTGATTTTCGAAAATTGAGTTTTCAACAGATCTTCATTTTTTAAAGTATTGGGAATCTATTTTGACCATTTTCCGAGTAATGTCTGTATGTGCATGTGTATGTGTATGTATGTAAACCTCCCATAATTTTTGAACGAATTGACTGATTGAAGCAGAGTCTCGGCATTCAAAGTGATCAATTCCACAGATTTCTTGAAACATTGAACTAATTCCGTCCAGTAGATTTTGAGAATCTCAAAATAAAGTTTCAGAAAAATGTTCTTTTGAAATAACTTAGAATATGCTATTTATTAATACCAAAATTTAATCAACTTTTTTCCCCAAACAGTTGCATCGACTGCTGTAAACTGCATGAAAATTGGTTGATCTGCTTAAAGAGATATAGTTAGAGAAAATTTAAAATTTTCTCTAATTTTTTTTACATTGTTTTAATTTTTAATGCTCCACCAATTAATTCCAAGATCTGTCCAGTTGTCTTCCTTAAAATACGACATTGTTGTTTGCTATATGCATCAAAATTAGTTGATTTTTTGAAGAAATACTGCTGATGAAAAATATTTCAATGTTTTTTAGAATATTTTTTAAACTACTCTATTCATAAGTTCCAAAATCTAACCAACTTTAAAGACTAATCCCTTTAAAGACAATGTCGATCATTGCATAATGCACTAAAATCAGCTGAGTCGTTTGTGAGCCAAAAGCAGAATATTGCACTATGACGTGCATTATAGATTGGAACTCGGCTGTGGGCTTGGCTCTACTAGAGATCTTACACTTTTCTACATTGAAAGCATTATGAACTTGAGTCTTGGCAACCAATTTTACATGAAATATTTTTGTTTGGATTACATTTCTTTTTGGTGGGTGCCCTGGATTTTTAAAAAGGTTTTGGACTGTATTTTTTGAACTTCAGCTTTTACTTTTTTCATAGCCCAATGTCTATAATTGCCTCTATTTTTTTCACATATTTTTGTTTATACAGATATGCACTCCCTTAAACAAGGGTTAGAGGGGAAAATTATCCCATTTCTTAATTTTTTCATTATTTATATACAAATCCTAGACCACATACCAAATTTCAAACTTTTAGAATTCAAGAAGTACCCTTGAGGTTTTGATGACCATTAGTCAGTGAGTGAATAAGTCAGTTACCAAAATCGACGTACTTCAATTGCCAATAATTTTGAAACTATATTAGGTAGATGTTGATACTCGTCATGCTTGATAAAATTGGTTAAAACTTCGTATCCTGCAAATTTCAACATTCTAGCATTATCCATACAGCTGATATGACTGTTCGAAAACGTTTCCAGAAAAGAGAAGTAGTGTCCCGCTTCCTTTGGGTTCGTTTGGCAGGCACTATCGTTGCCCCCAAATAATGATTTATGACGAGCATATACCTCGTTTTTTATTCGAAAAGCAGTGCATTTAAGGCATTTGATATGTTTATTTTTAGCTCGCTTTAACTCTCAAATTGAAATCTTGAACTTCTCTTGACTTAAATTCATTGTAATGCCGACACGCAATTTTCAAAACGATGTCACAATGAAAAACCGAACGACAGTCCACACAAACTAGAACTTAACCTACTCCTAAAAAGTTAAATTTTCAAAAACCGTAATTGTTTCTAATGTTCTTACTCTAAATTGCCAGTTCCAGAAATTTTCAGTATGATCTAAATAGTAGCTAGGTTTTTAATTATACCACCATGAGTTGTTGAAAGCCCTTTCTAAATCCATTTTCCACTATTAATAAGATCTTTTTGAGATTTGACTCAGTATAGATACTCGTCATAGTTGGCAAGACCTCCATGCCGTGCTGTTACATGAAAGCAAACAACTTATTTGCAACGTCGTCATTAGCCGCCATTGTAAGCGCACAACTAGACGTATGAGATGGTGAGTGGTATAGTCATCTTTTCTCGGCTTTTAAATTGCTTATGGCGACTATTTTTCATTACCGAGGCGTGTCCCAGTTCAAAACGTCTATTTGCCTCGAGGAGCACTAGCGGATCCTAGTCGACAACCGTCCGGCGAATGTCCGTCACGAATCCGTTAGTGGTGGTGAGTTTCTTTAGATCGAACCCCTTTTAACCCATTTTGATTTCAGCCGCCGTTACTGGTGGAGCCACTCCCAAGTATACTTTCAGATTGCCTTGGTAAATCGCCATATCCATCGATTCGTTCTCTAATATGTACGTGATGTACCAGCATTATCATTATGCAACAACTGCAGATTTGGTCCCGAATTATTTTGATCGATCGACCGTCGCCCGAATTTCTTAATAGAATTCGGCTTATAAGTGCAGAGCTTTGCAGACGATGTGGCTTCTCGTGTTTTGCGAATAATCGTCTTTATTATCATAAATGATAGCCGATCTGGTTTACGTTCGTGTACAGGACTGGGGTATTAGGAATAAACCAGAGGTCGCGTCTTCCAAAATAAACGAGGTTGTGTATTTCACAGAAATTGAAATTTGACATTACAGTCGACATAAATAGCGAAAATGAATTGGCTCAATTGACAATATATTTTTACTGAGACTCACAGTAAATAGAAGCTGGCGTTTGTTCTTCACATTGCCAGTACGTGTTGAATGTTTGAATGGCACAAGGACTTGTCACTCTCGAATTCGTTTGCGCAATATCTACACCAGTTCATACTAAATGATTTACCATAATCTGCCTATGAGTCCAAGAGGGTCCAAAACATATCGCACTTTCTAGACGAATGTTTGATACGTCTAAATGAATGTGCAGTGACTGAAACTAATGTAGGAGTCGAACTACAAATGGACAATCTCGTGAAGGTCTCCGACTATGGTGGGACGAAGGAAAGTTTTTTGAAGTACGGTACCCGCAAAACGTCTTAACTGTGTCAAATTGACCACGAGTAGCGTCGCAAAAACAATACACAAGTTTCAGCTGTGCATCACCGGGATGAGAGAACGGGGCGTGCACCTGTTCCTGTACTGTACTTGCTCGAACTAGCGCTCGGTTTGACTCTAAACTCCAACCCAGTGAAGACATTTCGAACGTACTGTACTATGAGGTTGTAGAAAAAAATTATGAGCTGAATAATCCACGATTGGATTAAAATTGATTGCGAATTAGGCTTAAGATAAATTTAAAGTCAATCGATGTGTTAATTATCGTAAAAATCAGAATGAAGAGGTCGTCGAAAGTTTTTATATTGGACTATACGTAAAATTACTTTATTTAGTTTAAATATTAACATATTTTGAGTAGAACCAACCAAGCATCAGGTAGTATTATCAAAAAACGAAAATTGTAAATAAAATTTTTGCCAATTAGATGAAATGTAAAATACAGTAAAAGAGGTTCAAAATAAATAACATAAGAAATAAAAACAAAATATGTATAGAAATATAGAATAGTGATATTAAAAAGTTAAGAGATATTGTAATTGTAATGTGGTACACAGAAATGAAAACATAAAAGCAAAATCATTTAATAATAATAGATGTAAAAAACATTCACAGCTGTGAAAATACAAGCAATACTTAAAACGAAAAAGGTGGGCTGCATTTATTTTGATATATATATATTTGCAGACAACTGATGAATAAATAGTTGACCTAAATGACTAGTAATAAAATTAATAAACAAGTAAGTGAAATACTTTTAATTATAATTGTACTACATATAAGATGTATTTGCAATAATATATAGTGCATGCGCCCTATGCTTTTCGTGTTAAATATTTTAAGTACTTTCATACTAATTAAAAATTCATAAGATGGTGAAATATTACAACCTAAAATTTTACGATTTAAAATTTCTTTTGACTAAAGTGGAAATCGTATAGTGCAAGCAATTTTTTCATTTTTCTTCTTAAACATTTTCTTGCGTTAATTCAACAACTACATGGGAAAAACAGTTTAAAAAATGATTGCAACATTTTAACCGAACACACAGACAAGACAGCGAGTTAATAAAAAGTGCTAAAAAGAATAAATGATGTGATGCAGAAAAACTACCAAAGCAATAAAAAAATGTCGCTTTATAAACGTAAAAAAGTCGCGAAATTTTCTAAAAAGTTTTCTACTAACTTCTGAATGGATTTCTTGAACCGTTCAAGAGTTTTAAATTTACCGCTCGGCTCTTATCATATAGGTCGAACGTTATGTACAAGTAAGCGCGGTACAATCAGGCGACGATTAGATTTATATTGATAATTTTAACGTGGCCCGGTGTCCGCTGATTCCATACATAAGTAGATAGAAGGTTTTCAACATTGCTTGGAATGCTTATTTTTATAATATAGCCTTTTAGAATTCTATATAGAATACGTTTAAGTATTCACGGCCACCGTCAAGGTGAGATCGAGCCATTCACCTATTATATTAGTTTTTAGTATTTATTGTGGTGAATCAAATTTTTCAATTTAAAATCAAAATGATGGTGCTTGTTGAATACAAACATAAATTATGTGTATCGATAGTTATATTCCAACGCTTCAAAGAGGTTGCGTTTTATTATCGTAATATAATAAACACCATCATTATTAAAATAATTTACGATATGCTTTAAAAAAAAACGTCGTTTTAAAGGAAGCACTTAAACTACCAACTTGATATCACTTTGACTCTTTCACCTATGATATGTATGAAAGAAAACCGTATTAAAGATATTTATCGCAACATTTATTTTAATGATCTGATTTATTTTTTAGTAGTTTTTAATTTTTGAAGAATACAAACCTATCGAATATCTTTACTGTAACCAATATTGTTTCTTTATTGTAATAGCGTTCGAATAGGGTCTACTAATAGCCGTAAATAATAATTAATAATAGCTTAATAAATAAAGACAGAAGGTGGATCGCGGAACTCTGCAAGTAATCCCCTCGAATCTAGATTCATTTGGTTTGTTTTGATGAGCTTAATACTGGTTTATAATAACTGACTGTTAAATGCAAAACATACAGTTTAAGGAAACTAAAAAAACACGTAATGAACTAAAAAGTAAAGAATAAAATAAATACATAGTTTGTATTATTCTTTATTTTTATATTAAAGAAAGAAAATGCAAAATGACAAGCAAGAAGAAATAGTGAATAAAATATTATATAATTATTAAAAAATGTCAAAAAATATACTTTCAAGAACTAAAAATGAAAAACTGCTTTCTGCGTTTAATTTTAATTAATAATAAAAAAAAAGCATGGAGTGTTTAAAATCAATTGTAATGCTATCTACTTACATTTTCATGACTACCTTTAGCTAGTGATAAAATTGGTTAAAATTGTACTTCAAATGTAGATTTTTGGTCATTAACACGAGTTTTTACCCGACCTCGGCGAAGCCTAAAAAGATCATTATTTTCGTTTTCTTTTTAATTTATTTTATTTATTATTTTCTTGTTACGTAAAATATGTTTTTGTGTTTTTTATTGATATTGAAAACGAAGCTAAGAAACGCACAAAATGTTATATTTTTATTTTCACGATTTCAAATATTGATAATGGGAAATGACTTTATGTGAAAGTGGTCAACTAGGCAAAAAACTACATGTATTATGATAGTAATAAAATTTGATGTATTGCAGAGTACCATTACTGAGGGTGGAAGGACCATTAATAATCACTCAACTGCTAGAAACTACTTTGCTGACATTGGTTAATTTTGCAAGGTAAGCTAAATAAATCTCTTATTATTACAATAAGTATAGTATAAACATTAAATCTCTTTTAGATATATGAAAAAATAATTCCTTTGAAGTTTATAAAAAAACGAATCCTATTTTGTTAAGTTAACTAATAAGAACACGCCGTTTTCGTGAACCTCTAATTTGATTTTCAAACTAGAAAGTACTTGGTGGCTATAATAATTATATTAGAAATTCTATATTCGTATTTATTAAAACGTATCCATCACTAAGAAGTTATAAACATAATAAAACGTATGCATATGATGGACTTTTTAGTTGCAGAATGTTTTATTGTAATTATTTTTGGTCGTATGAAAATTCATGAAGCAGCAACGTTGACAAGGATATGAGTTGAACTACAGAAATGTCATTCTTAAGACGACGTTCAACTACTCTAAACTAAATTCTATCTGTTTAAATTCTGTCTACACACTCGTGTTAAAAACAAAAGTATCTATGGACAGTCTATGATTCTAATATTTTCATTTGATTTCAATTATGAGAGAAGCCAAGTTAGACTTTTAACTACTGTCAAGTAGCCGTTTACTAATATTTATTTAGGAATTTGTAAATTACATAAAACGTTCGTTAGGCGTGCTGCATAGATTCTCATGCAAACAATAGTAAACTTAAATAAATAAGTAATAGTAAAAAACTTATATTCAACCCGCGCTTGAGCCATCGAATGTCAACTACTGGACCTAAGTCTCTCTCTAGATCTTACGGTCTTACGACTTACGGTCCTAGCCCACCTCTAACAAACATTGGACAGTGAACTAGACCAGGTCGTCAGTCCACTTGGTAGGAGGCCGTTACATGCTGCGACGGCCAGTCAATAGTCTCGACACCTTTTTTTTTCTAGTTGTTATCAGTTCTATGAGGAACGTGACCTGACCATAGTGACTCAACTCACCGATTCTGTGAGTTATGTCACTCTGATTCTTCTGCAGACTTCCTCGTTTCGAATTTAATGTCGTAGAGAAATAACGATTTCCATCGCATGTTGAGATACTGAGTTCGTTTATAAGACCAACAGTAAGGCAACCACATCTGACATCCGTATATCATTACTGGCAACACGCACTGCGCAAAGAATGTTGTTTTTAGGCACATAGGTATACCTGATTAAAAGATTCCTGTAATTTCTCAAATGCTGCTCAGCGAAGTTGAAGTCTTCGAGTAACTTCTTCATCAAAGTCGGATCTACCTAATCGGACGCTTTGCCCAAGTAGACGTACATGGTGAACTCTGAAAGTTTTGCAATACTACAAAGAAAAATGTCATACGTGTAATATTTTTTATTATATCTTTTCATAGAACTCTCCGTCAACATCTATACAAAGTCTAAATCAGGTTTCAAAACTCATTTTCCAATCTTCATCGAACACCTCTTCAACCGTCTTTTCAAATGCAGTAAGTGCATCTTCCGGAGATGGAACATTTTTATACAAATATTTGCAATACAATGATTACTATTCAGAATTAATGCTCCTTTGATTTCGTAAGAGACAACAAAGAACCCGATAAAGAATAAAAAACCTTGCGATCAAAATTTAGTCTGCACTTCTCACTCAGTTCCGTTTCGTTGGCTTTGGTTCAGTTTGAAACAGCCACAGCGTCGACTGACGTTTCGTTTCTGAATCACAATGATAAATCTGTGATTCATTCAAAATCTATCGCTCGTAACGATTTCGCAAGCGCGCCCCGAAGAACCGGCTTTAAATTTTGCCACAATGCCACGGTACAAAAGTGCTCAAATCTGCTTCTGAGCTTGCATTAGAGATAGTTTCATGTTGGGTACCGCACGAACCCCACGTGAAACTATCCACCTCACTAGAAGCCCGTGTAGAATTCCATGCACACTTCTCTATTCAGTTTGTTGAATACGTTGAATCCCTTTGTATTTAATTCGTCTATTCTCTTAAATTAAATTTTTCGCTGCTTGCACTCTTTTTTTATAACAGCCTTCATAGGGCGGCCACTTCTTCCTTTGTCCTCCAAGTTATCAACTACTGTTTAATTCACTGAAAGCTAAGCGGTCGCTTTAGAAAGGTTTTGTTTTTGAAAGCTATTAGATGTCTTTCTAATGATTCTTCTGGTATTAGCCGACATTTGAAATTATACAAAATGTTCTCATTGTAGATCCATTTTACAGTAAGATATGACAATTATTTTATTTTTTTCTGTAAATAAATATCCAGTGAAAGGCATTGAATTTCGGATGCCTATATTTTTTCTTTTAATTAATCGGATTTTGTGACTAACTAAATATTAACCAATGTCTCGTTTCTTTGTTACAAATTGTTTTTCGCAAAAAAATTTGCTTGGCTTGTTATTTGTCAAGAACATCGATTAGAGTTCTGAATTGTTTCTGGAGAGAGTACAACATTCGTTTCAAATGGTTTTCGACTTTTTAGATACTCTTTTCAAGAAACTTTCATTATAAAATATTAGCTTTAGTAACTAAATGACACGTATATGGTCACTATACATTTAATCGATTTTGTGTTTCGTAATATGGATTATTTATTGTTTTGCAATATCATGACGGGCGCGCAAAATTTGTTTAGAAATGTTATCGGGTAGACTGCTATCTACGGCATTTTATTGAAATTGGGCGTGCATGCAGATTTCGGCTTATCAGTCAGGCTTGACTAGGTGAGTTGATTGATACAGATATATTTTGTCATTTAATATTTCACAAATATTAGAAAAGCTATGTTGTGAACGATCTGAATGGAATAATAAGATTTCATTCAGATTCATATTTAATAAATATTTAAAATAATAAAAAATCAAATCTTCGTGTTTCTGTATGTCTCAGTTGTCATCCATAAATTACATAAAAAAAAAACTGAAAAATTGGAAAGTGAGTTGGTGCAGTTAATGTTTGTATTTTTTCATATGAAAACTTACATTATCTGTACATTCAAGAGATTAATACACAATAACCGTGCAATCAAAGTAATATTATAATCACAAAATATAGCCGAACTGTAACTATTTTCATGTCTTACAATTTTTATTTAATTGTTAAACCAACTAACGTAAGACGATTCTGTTGATTTTCCTTAAATGTGCACTTTATTATGTCCAAAAACCGTTATAGATAAAGGACAACCATTAAGCGATTTTTAATACACATGTTTAGAGTCCCTTATTTTCAAGAGAAAATAAGAGATCCATAAGATTACTCTTGCGCCTATCTGTCTATCCCACTGACGTCGCTTATTTCATCAGAATTTACAGGATGAATGAAATTGAAATTTTGTACGTGAAGGTATAACCAGGTGCACCAAGCAGATGTACAGTGTAAATAAACTAATTCTGATGTTGAGAGTCAATTTTAACGGAGAAAATTGTGTATTATATGAAATATTAAATGTAAGAAGTTCGTTTTGTTAAATATAATGTTTTTTTCTTACAATTTGAAAATGCATAGTTTAAAATATATTAAAGATAAATACAAAAATCGAGCATTCCTCCTCGAAACCACCGAGTCTAATTTATGTGTTATATATTACGTAAAAGTTTGTGATGTACAATGTTTCTGTTTTGGATGGGAACAAACTCCCAAACTTTAAGGGTTGAAAATATAATAATTTTATCGACAAAAATACGACGAAAATCAGTTTTATTTTACAATCACCAAGTTTTTTTTTACGAAATTCTTCATTTTGCGCTTGATATTAATTAACTTTTTTTTTATAATGAACCAATACTTGTATAGGAAAAAAAAACATTTTGGTAGCTTGATTCCTTAGCTATCTAATAAAAATAAAGGACGTCTTTCATACTTTAATAACAGAAAAAAAATATTTTTAATTGTTTTACTCGGATACCAAGAAAACTAATTCGCTAAAGTCATATTATTATTTTTTTATTAGAAAGCTTACATGTATCTAAATAATACGTGGAATCATCAGAACATTAGCTCTACATCAAAGTACTAAAAACTAACAACAACAGTACCCTATTGCCAGAGCCGCTCTTTTTGTTTCCGCCGACAAAAGTAAGTTACTGATAAATAAATTTCACAACAATTGCTATTATTAATGTTACCTTTCTTTTGTTAACTCCACGTAGTACAAAAGATAAATAATAAGTTTAGTTACATTATTTTAATTTACATTTTACAACTAAAATTTTGACTAATTAATTAAGTTTACAAAATGGGCAACGTGATTCTGTAGACAAACGGTCGCACGATTGGCCATAGATGCTGTAGCACGTCGAATCATTTCTGTAGAGGCTCGAATTTCATTTGCAACAGCCGTAAACTTTTCAATTAATTTTTCGCGCGTGTTTAGTACAGCCGCGTATTTTTTTTGTTTTGAAGATCCCCGGAGAAAAAAAATCTAAAGCTGTGAAGTCTGTTGATCTGACCGGCCAAGATATGTGCACTTACTAGAACAGAAAAATGAGCGACGAGCATCCAATTGAATCCACATTCGATATCTGTACTGAATGAGCATTTTGTTGACAATGTCCCTAAATTAGTTTGTAAAAAATTTAAGAATCTTGATCCGTTCAACGTTGAAGGTAATATAGATCCAACCAAAAAACTGTCAATTATTCCGGTCCAAACGTTGACAGAAAACTTCCTTTGTAACGCAGAAGCGCGAATATTATGCGGGTTCACTTCTGCCCGTGTCTTTAGATTGCGATAATTTGTTGTTTCCCTTGTATTAAATTGTGTTTCGTCTGTCCACATAATTCTCCTTAAAAAGTTCGGATGCTCTCTCACTTTTCCAAGTATTGACGAAGAACATACAACACGTGGTGCAGAATATCCCTCATACAATTCTTTTGCATACGGTGAAAGTGAAAGGGATATCCATAATTTCTTTTTAAAAAAATTATGGCAGCGTTTAAAGGCTGTGACATATGGACGGACTGTCGAGCAGACGGAGGGACGAAAACACGAAGAAATGAATAGACGAACGGAACGACCCTACAAGGGTTCCGTTTTCCTCTTTGGCTACGGAACCTTATTTAACCATCAATCTTCGATGATGCGATATTCGTTAAGTACTTGTTATAGGATCTCGATAAATCTCTATGAAAACAAGTTTTTCATCGCGCGAAGTGTTAGACTACGAAATTGCAGCTCGATGGGTAGCGTGCAAATACCGTACTCACAAATTCTACAATGTGCTTTCATGAACACACGATAATTCGGTGTTCTTCTGCTAGGATACTTTTTAGGATATTTGCGAGGAGCAAGCTTTCGCGTTACGAGCGAACTAAGCAAACTAAGAAAACATGTGTTTTTTAATGCGTTTTTTTTTTATATATTTCTAATAGAAAACTAGAAAATTAAGTTATCAACATGGATCTTTTCTTTAAGCATTTTGGTTCATTATAAAAAACCTATGACTAATCCCTTTGTTTGTCCCGTTTTTGCCAATAAAATTGATTCTATTTTCTACCCTTAAAGTTTAATCTCACCCGAAGTGGGGAACATTGCTTACGGAAGAAAAAACCTTATTAATAGATCACAGGAAAACCTCAATGAGTCTTCCAAAAAGCAAAAGAGAAACCGTCCTAAATCATATTCGAAGGCTAAAAATATCAATTTTCAGGAAAATAAAAATAGAATATCATTACATTTAAATGTATTTATGCGAGAATGTTAAGGAGATAAGAGAATTTAAGAGACTTAATTAGCAGTTTTATATATATATGTACACTACTAAACGATTATAGTGTAATGTAAATGACATAATAGCAGAATGAACCTTCTGTAAAATAAATATGCGAATAGGGTTTCGCTTGCTTATCTCGAAATCGTGGGCGTAGTTATTTACATTATCTGTGTATTGTGATCGGTTAGAATATTCTAAAAATACTAGATATTTATGTGTTTAAGTTAAACGTGACATGCTAATGGCCTTTTTTGTACATAAAATAGATAAGAAGAATAGTAAAATAGAGTAAGAATTGCGTGAAAGAAAGGCAAATAAACAAACGAACTGACAACTTATCAATTTTATATGTTAGTAACATATAAATGCGAAAAAAAAAATTTGTTCGTAAAAGTGATTATAAATTACGTTAAAATAAACTAAAAACACATTTGCCTTAAAATAACATATTTTACAAAGTATTCATACATAATATTACGTAGAAAATATATTTTGTTTTAAATTAATAATATTAAATTGTAAGTAAACGTAAAAAGATGATAAAATACGTAATATGTAGTTTTCAAAATAAATTAATTTCATATTAGTTTTTAAAGTAGTTATGCATTGGTTATCCATGTTTAACTTGAAAATTACTTTATCAATAGAATTTTGTGAAATGTACGGATAGAAAATATTAGAATAACGATAAATAATCTTTTGTAAAAATAACGTGGGTGTGTCGAAATATTAATAAAAAAAAATCTTAAAGTGACTAATAACTTGGATTAAAATTGCTTCAAATTAAAATGTTATTTTTAGATAAAAATATCAATCGCATCATTTCTAACGCAAAGCCATTTTGTTATTAAACATATTTTTTTGTTATCGAACAAACTTAGGTCAAGAGTCTCTTTTCGCTATCGCTTCTCGGTCTTTTGTGTGAGATCAAAGTGTAATATTTGCTTTTTTCAGTTTAATATCTGAAAATTACCGCATCATGGGACCAGTATATTAAACTGACTTTTGTAATTCAACAAGTATTTTCGAAATCTACATTAACACAGTTTTGTTAGAACTACAAAAGTAGTTTCGTTAAAAGTACTAAAATTATTTAATAGCCTATACCAAGCACTGTAGTGATATACATATATTAAAAAGCATATAGTTGAAAATACTTAGATCCCTAGTAAATATTGTAAAATTTAAATAAAAAGAACCCTTTATAAATTTTACAATATAATTATTGAATGTTTGTTTAAAGTTTCATGTTAAATTAACTCAAGAATATCAATATCATCTCAATATCTTAGTTTTTGTTATAATTACTTTTCATTTGAAAAAAAAAATGATTTTTGGTTTAAAATATTTAAGTACTAATAAATTAAACAGTCGGTTATTATAACACAATATGACAGGTTAAATTTACTATGACAAAAATTAAATTTACATTATTTAGTTTTCACCAATATTTATTTAATAAAAATAACGTCATACTTTTTTGTTATTTTAACTAGTTTTTTTTTTAGTATAGTGGGATCCTCCTTTGTTACCATTTTACAAATGATCGTGGATATTTTTTTAAAATAATTATTATTTTCAATAAATATATATATATATATATATATATATATATATATATATATATATATCTCATATATTGCTGTCGGCAATCGGCTTTTATAAGGGAACGATACGGACATTGTGGCATTAAAATACGACACTAGTATTCTTAAAATTGTTGTTGATGAGTTAATTTTTTCTTTCTACAGTTTGTGGGGTTTGTATCGTTGTGAAAAACATTTTAGTCTGTATGCATTATTTTAAATTTTTATTATTTCAGCAAGTGTTTGTTAGATTCTTAAGTAAAAAATTTTGGAAAAGAAACATTTGTCGTTTAAAAAATGCATATTGTTTCGGAGTATATTTTCTATATTCTTTAGCCTGAAATTGCAAGAAATTTTTAAATAGGTTTTAGCAACTTGATAAAATTCATTTTGTAACAAAAAGTTGTACGTTTGAATATGTTAAAATTGCTGTATTACGCAATGACCCACACAGTTATGGTACACTCCGCCACAATACTTTTATATCTGATTGAAGGGATCAGACATAAGCCCTTCACGCTAGCCCAATGCTGGGTAGGGAGTAATGGTTATACTTGTAGTAAACACTTTTTAAATACTAGTGTGTGAAAACAGTTATCAAGCATACAGTTTTCTTATAGTAAGCCGAGTCGAACGGTTGGCCATTAAAATGGCTGTAATGTGACTACTTGTGACGTTGTTACAGTTTAATGGCGACCAATGCAGCGCGGTATAGGATGGTGGCGGGAAAGAATGTCTCTTTACTTGAATTCGGCCTGCGGAGGGCGCAAGGCCCAGACGGCGGCTTATCCGCCTCCAAATATTCCTACATAGGTAATGACAAATATTTTTTAACATTTTGAAAGTTCACATTTTTGTGTGACGTATTAAAAAAAAACAGTTCCTTTTTGTAAAAGATTAGCTAACAGTTTGTTATCTGCCGTCGAGAATCGTGTTTTATTCAAGCTATTGATTATATTAGCGTATTTCCGTAGGCCGAGCGCCGCCGGCGCGAATCGACCCGTTCGGTGCCTGGCACACGCCTCGCCATGTTCAAACTTTTGTGTGCGAACTGGCGCACACTCCGCCAACTTATCGACTCGCAAAGAACGCTCGAATAGCTAATATAACTTTTCTGAAGACTAATTTAGTCAACCATGCAATACACCGCGCGAACTCGACCTTTGAACGCGCGATGCCTGGTCGTTTGAATGATTAATGTGACACGACCTCGACGGCGCACTATTAAAATCTCATCACTGCGAATCGCCGTAATTCATACCGTATAGATAATTACGATTTTTCAAGTTTATCTGAAACGTCATGTCTGCGAGTGTGATATTTGGTGTCACATGTGACGCATTATCAAAAATTTAGAATAGCAAGGGCTCGTTCCACCACTGTCAAGCAATCCTTCAAAGCAAACTACTATTCATTTATGGGTTACTTTACTTAACAAATTGCAGTCCGCAGCGTATAAGTAGTATTACTCGACAAATAAAGTATTAAGTAAACTGTAGGGTAAATCTGCCCTGTAAAGCTCTAACCACCCAGAAAGCGGAAAATCAAATGGCGCTTCTCGCATTATCATATGATCGGCCTGTCATTTCTAATTCGTATTTGAGTAGTGTTGTCCAGTTTGACGTGAATTTGCAATAGCAAAATGTGACATTTATTTTCCTTGATCATAGCCAAATATAAAATCGTGTAGATGTCTTAAATAAGCATGTGATTGGGACTATAAAAATTAAAAATACGCGTCGTTTTCAATTATAAAACTTGGTCTGCTTATACAATTATAGTTTTTAAAACTTAGACTTAATGATATTACGACTTTTAAGTAGAAGCACCATTGTTGAGTAAGTAAATTTGTCAGTAACTATATAACAAATAAAATGACTAGATTTTGGTGGAACTGATATGAAGTATTTGCAACTATATTTGTTACTTAACCTTTACTGGCTAAAAGGTGAAACAGGCCGAATTATTAATATTAATTCTTTTACTAAGAGTTCACTTTATCTATTAATCAGATTTCGTTTATTTTTACTGTAAACAGCCGTTTATTTTTACTTACATTGTTTAGAAAACCACATTTACAAGTTTTTTTGCAGGTGGCTTTGACGGTACTAGTAACGTTTTGGCCGGAAAAATGTTCAACATTCCCGTAAAAGGAACTCACGCGCACTCGTACGTGACGTCGTTCAGCAACCTGGACGACATACACACCGTCGTACTGCGACATGCCGACACAGACGAGCAGTACAATCTTTTAGAGGTGGCAATAGAGTGGAGAAAACGCGTGTCCTCGGTGATAGACGTGTCGCCCGAGGAGGCGAGTGACGGCGAGTTGGCCGCGCTCGTGTCCTACGCGATCGCTTTCCCTTCGGGATTCTTGGCCCTGGTGGACACGTATGACGTCAAGAGGTATCATTTTCGAGGCTTACCGTCACGACACAGCCGGCATTCCAGTATGAACGGGCAAATCGGCTACAATAGCAACTGTGGATCCAATGTTTCTAGCGTACAAATCACACCGAGTAATCGTAGTACTTATGGATCTAGCACAGTCGAACGCACACTGAGGTAAACATAATCGATCGATCTTGTAATATTGACATGATGTTGATGTCTGAATATTTTGTTTGTATTGCGTCGCTGTTCTTTTGTACATCTGTCATGGTAGGCGTTTGCATTATTGTCGTGAACGGCAGTCTCGGCCTTGCATCCGGCGATGCCAAGAGCACAGACGCTCGTCCGTAGCAGGGACATGGCACGGCCGCTGTCGCGTATCGACTTGACCTCGGGGCCTGTGGCGTATACGCACAGCTCACGGCATCTCATCTGTACTAAACTTTTTATATATTGCATACATTCATTTGCTAGTAGATTAGCGAATTATATGGACATTTATGTTTGTTTCACGGGGTTCGTATAAGAAGTGCATTGAGACGGTGCTTCGTTTTATGACTGATTGTATATAAATATATGTATTTACTCAAAGGGAAAAATTATATTATCAGAAAAAAAAAACAATTTGCTTCAGTGTGTCGTGTAGTCCCGAAACATCTTAGTATTTTCATGATGACTCAAATCATTGATTAATCATTGGGCACAGTTGCATTGTACAAGGGCAAGCACTTGACGCACTTCATTTCTTTTACTATGATTTTTATTCGCACATTCGTAGATTATAATGTTATGGCTTCATATTACAGCTATAAATAATATTCACTTGCATAGCTTGTTGAGGAAGACATAACTGCATGTGTAATTAGATACCTGTTAGGTGACCTTTGAGGTTTATGTATTTAAACAATATTATTTGCATGATCACCTTGAACATTATGTCATGTCCGTAATGTCAAATGTTATATTTCATTGTTTCATTACCTTGATTGTCAAAATTTCACATTTTGTTTAACAAATAATAGTTTGGAAAATATTTTTTAATTTCATAATCTACGATATTAAGATAATATTCTATCGTACTTACTATTTGATAAAAATCAGAGTAACAATAAAAAAAATAATTTATGGGAAGTGTTTACATATCGGTGCATTAAATCGTTCTGTATACTAAGATTAAGCATGTTGAAAAAAATTATAAATACAGGCAAACTGACGTAATATATATTTTTAATGTGTAACTGTACGATTATTCGTACGGAAGTAGAAGAGAAAAAATTAAAAGTTAAAATTTATGATTATTTGACCTCAACTTGCTAAAAAAAAAATCGATAACATTGAGTGTTATCACCGACATGCAGCAGTGATATATATTAATGTCTATATTTTATGTTTTGAATTAATTGTATTGAGTTATGGAATTCACTTAAGTTTTAATTTGTATCTGTGGTTCTATAGCAGACTTACCTTTATACTACCTATATTTTTAAATTTTTGTTTGTTCTTCAACAATATTCAATATCATTGTAGTAACTATTTACATTATGCAGTGATCTAATATTCACGCATTTGTATACATTTATTAGTAGGTTAAATAGTAAGGTGTTCGTGCACAATGGTCTGTTCGTGGAATTTCTCACTTTACCTTGTTGGAGTAACGCTATTATAAATACAAGTGTATTAGACTAAAAAAGATTTAGAATTGTGTTTAAAGAGAAAAAAGTTAAAATGCTTTAATGATCATAGTTAATTCGATTGGTAGTCTAAAAGCTTTATTTTTTAAAAAAAGATTAATACTATTTGATGTATTGTAATACATCAATCACTCTTTAAGTTTTTTTTTAAAACAAGAATGGATTGTTAAACATTATTTTTTCTCATGTTAGAAATGGAAAATTATCTCAAAAGTTTATTTTTTACCAATTGTTTTACAAGATTTTTACGAACTTCACTTATTAGTACGACTATATATGCTAGATTATTCATTGTCTTCGTATTTAGCATGCTGATTTTGGACTACTTGCTGACATTTGGTTAAATCGAAATTTTGTGTGCACATGCATATCTAATGGAAAGGCAATAATCTAAGTGTTTGATGTGATTCTGCTGGCAGTATCATTGCACAAAAAAATTTTAGAACGGATAAGCATATTAATTTGGAAATTTGTGTATATGGGAATTTTAGTGACAAAGCCTAATTTTAATTATGTCATGGATCATTTGGTCATGATGAAATCTTCATTTGTTGATGGTACCATTTTCGTTTAGTGAAATCGGTAAGTTCAGGTTTTGATGTGTATAAAATAAGAACAAATATTCTTCAAAATTCGTGTTAAAAATATTTTATTTTTCCCTAATACATTCAAAATACTATTTAATAGTAAATAAAAGAACCGAGTGGAGACACAAGTGTTTTATTGATAACAGGAGTGGCTTACTGAACTTCTGCGCTGTCGCATTGGCCTTGAACGATTGCGGCTATCGTGCGGTGGGCATCCGCATCGACAGCGGTGACCTGGCCTACCTCTCCGTGTTGGCCAGGACCACTTTCGAGCAGGTCGCCGAGGCTTTCAAGTTACCCTGGTTTTGTACCTTAATGATCGTGGCTTCCAATGACATCAACGAGGAAACTATCTTGAGTCTCAATGAGCAAGGACATAAGATCGATTGCTTTGGCATTGGAACCCATTTAGGTACTTAACTAATTATTTGTACATAATCCAATTGTAAAGTGTTTTATAATACGTCAGGAAATAAATAGTAAAATAAAAATAAAAGTTAAAAATCTAAAACCTGATTACAGAATAAACAATTAAAAAGTATAAAAATGAACTAGGCATTTCATTGAGATGTAATGGTTATTAAATATGATGGCATAGATGACGTTTATTTATGAAATTTCATACTTATATTTAAATATTATATTTACTTACATACTTAAATAATAAGTAATAAGTATTTATTTTCCAAAACAGAACAACATTTATGCCTTCATAGTTCATTAATTATTACTTGTCAATGAAATACCTATTAACCTTATTTACACCTTTGTTATTGTTTATTCTATAGACAAGGTTAGTGCTTAAACTTTTGTTTTTATTTGATAATTTTTGTGACTTATGTAACCATAAAGGCATTACAGATTTATGAAAACTATTTTTAAATTGAAAGATCCCATTATATAAAAACATGTTTTTGGAATCCCTGAACTTTTCATGTGCCACTAAACTCTAAGTTTGTGAAGTTTATTTTTGTTACTTAGAGAATTATGCACATCATATCCGAAATGTCGGATTCAATATGACATCACTAAGCTTATGGCCTTAAGGCTAATCAGTAGTCCAAGTTGTGGTAGACCCAAATCTATGATATGCTAATAGATGAAATTAGACTTTTGTTTCTGCTTTTATTATTTATCTGGATATCAATGTTCATTGGAATCTATATATTAAGTTGGAAATATAAAAATAAATGTCTCTACATGTTTACATGTATACTTTTTAGGTGTATTAAAAATGAGAAAGATTGCTATCTATGGTCGCTTTTGTATGTTTTTTTTTGTGGATGTTTCTTTTTTAATTATACTAATTTCAATCTTGTATCTACTTAAATTCACAATAAAGTGACTAAAAATTATCAGTGTTCTTCGTGATGATTGTTTCATGACATTGTTTTATCTGAAAATTATGTCATACCTGTATGAGTGTGACTTTCAAACAGATTATTATCAATCAAGGAAGGAAAACTTTTATCATAATGACAACAAACAAATTAAACATAACAAACAATTATTTCTACCTAAAAATTTGACTAGAAGTAGATATTCAATTACAGATATGTTTATTTTGTCATTCGAATTTTCCAGACAGTTATTTAATTGATAAATAACAGGATATATAAAAATAAAACACGACACATACCTATTAATTCAATTATCATCAAAAGTAATGTGTATAATAAATACAATTTATTTCAGTAACATGTCAAAGGCAACCGGCTCTCGGCTGTGTTTACAAGCTCGTCGAGATAAATGGCCAGCCCCGTATCAAACTGAGTCAAGATGTAGGAAAAGTAACCATTCCGGGCCATAAAGAGGTAGTAATAAACATTGATAAGTATGTGGTGGTTGCAATTTTTTTTTTTATCATATTGTTATAAAATATGCCAGTTTATATGTGAACACTTAAGTTGTAAGTTCATTTATTTAAGATACTGAACTCTTATCATTGGACTTTGATATTCATTGCACATTATGTAGTCCCTGTTTATGCTGATTCTGTTAAATAAGTAAACAGAATATATATTCACTTATACTGTTGGAGAATATATATTAACTTCTAGAAATTTTAACTCACTTTTGGTTTTATGAAACCAATTTAAACCTAACCGAATACATAAATACAAATATTCAATATTTATAAATTAAATTGAATGTTTAATATTGAAATAAGCCCATTAAAAAATATGAAGAAAAATTTCACAGAAGATGAACACACTATGTAGGAAAATGTGTGGTACTTTCTTTTCTAGGATTGAGAACATTCTGAATTTTGTGAACCAGTGTCCTTTTAGCTAAACAAATTTCGCTTTTGTTATATTTTTATTTCTAACAAAACATTTAACTACCTGTACATTACAATTAAATTTATTGCAGTATTAAGCGACAAAAAACAATGTCACCTCAAAACTGCTTTGAAAATTCAGAGATGAATGTGTGTTCTGCTCTTATTTTCTCTGGCAATATAATTTTTTGAGTTTAAGTTATTTTGTAAGTCAAAAATAATAATTCTGTGGTACAGAATACACAAGGAAAGTTCGATTTAGTCCATGCTCCTGCAAGTTACATTATTAATATTGTTATCTAAACTATATAAACTCTTTAAATTCTTTTGATATCTTACTTTTTCCATTTAATTAAACCCCCACTTCCTGTTTCATTTCGTATTTTGCTAACTTTTAATTTTGAAGAAAGGTCATAAGTTCTTATGAGCATTAAATAATGGTTTGCAAATTCAGTTTCGTATTGGATAGACCCTAAGATGGGGCAGTATAGAAAGTTTCAAATAATTTATTCTAAATTAAAAATATTTTCACCTAAAAAGTGGATATGTGTGCCTTTTTAGTATTTAGTCATTAAATTATAAATACTAACATAGGATAACACTTTATCCTTTGATTCTATAAATTACCTGAATATAATAGTAGACTAACCTAAGTCCATCATCTATTCATCAACTAATGTAAGCATCTTCATCATTGCTGGCATCGTAATATAATGTCACAGTTGCTAGTAACTAAATTAATAATTATCAGCCTTAGTAATTTAAAAAGGTGTAGTACTACAGCTTTGAGTTAATTAACCAGGCAAATGCATATAAAAATGATCATATCTAACTGAAATTTCAATAATGAAATTTTTGCATCACCTTTTTTTAGTTGGTTATAATTTCTATTAAAATGTTCTAAATATAAACTTATCTACTTATTTTTGTATAGCATAATTGAAAAATATTTAAGTTTAAATTGTGCATAGCTTGTTTGTTTCAATTTAAATTGCTTATAATGTAATTTCACGCCTACAAGAAGACAATGATAACCCAATTAAAATGCAGTATGTAACGTGTATATAATAACACTACTCGTGTGTATTTACAAGGTGTATCTTTATTTTTTTGGCTTTTCAAATGATGATGATTCATGATTTATAATGAAAGAAAATGTATAGGCTTACAGGTTATTTGGCGCGGACGGGCATGCTCTAATCGACCTCCTGCAACGGTCGTCAGAGCCGCCGCCGGTCGTTGGTCAGAAAGTTCTCTGCCGGCATCCGTTTCAGGAATCGAAGCGAGCATACGTCATACCCAGCAAAGTGGAGCATCTGTATAAGGTAGAACCTGTGATGGTTTCATATCTTATTAACGTGTACAGTAATATTGTTATGCGCCCACTTATCTTGCGATCTGTGTAAAGTCTTTTGCATTAACGCTGAGAATTCATTGAAAGATTTGCATGAAGAATATCTTCTTCGTTTGTTGCTAAAAATGGCCGTCTTGCTTATTTTAAAATTATCATTAAAATAGGCATTGCGTCACTTCTTGGTATCAAAGCATTGTTGGTTTTAATTTTATCCTTATTTGACTTTCCATATTATGAGTTTCAATGGATAATGTTTAAGGTACTTTAGTAAAATTGTTGTTCCAAAAAGTTTGATTAGGCGTATGTATGCATTTAATTTTTTATAAGTGGTAGGTTATTATATAGCTACAAAAATGACTGCAAACACTTGATAAAACAAAAAACCTCCTCAGATGCTAAATGCAGCTCAAGAATTTTGTTAATGAGATATATTGAAGGCAAAACAATATTATGCCCTTTTTGGCACACAGTGTAGTGTCTCATTTCTCATCTGTTAATTTCTCTTCCATATTGTGTGCTTGCTTTTCTATCTTTGTTTTTCTCATGAATTGAATAATTCTTGAATAATGTTTAGAAGTATCATGTATTGTACTATTTAATATAAAAAATTCTAAGGGTATTTAACTTCAAGATGATACAAATAAATAGGTTAACCCTGTAGGCCAACCCTGAAACTTCCCGTTATTTTCGAGTTCAAAACACTCGAAAATATTCGGGATTTAACGCGATTTTTTGAGTAAAAAAACGGTTTATTTCGATTTCTTTCGACAACGATTTCTCGCAAACGAATCAACCGATTTTGACCCAGTTTGCGGCAATCGACGTGTTTTTAATAGGTCAAGAGCTGAATAGATTTTGGAATTGATCGGTCAAGCCACTATAAAGTTATTTTGAAAAAATCACTTTAAACAATTTTTTTTTTGGTTTTTGAAAATTTCTCAAAATCTACCGGTTCAAATCGACTCAAACTTTCAGGAAATCTAAGTTTGGTGAAACTCTGGGACGCCGTTTAGTGGGCTCGATTCGGTCAAGCCGTTTAAAAGTTATAAGAGGTTTACTTCCATCCACACAAACACACACACACACGCACACATCACACACGCACACACACACATCACACACGCACACAACAACACACACACACACACACCCATAAACGCACACATCCACACAGACATACGGACATCATCTCAGGGATGATCAGGGAAGCTTCCTAGACCCTCAGAACATCTAGATCTGATGAGAACTCGATTTTTGGAAAATGGGGTGAAACCAATAGCTTCCCGAAAATTTTCATTTTTCTTAGCGGGAAGTTAAAAATATAAGAAAGTTCGCATTGGTGTCCTCTTTAGAGTGTTTTTATTATTTCTTCATGAAACTTTTTCTAAGAAATCAATAAATTTATTGTTTATAGATATCTATTTTTTTATTAAAAAGTAATATTCTGTGTAGGTCTGGTGGAAAGATAACAGAATATGCATACCATTAAAACCTTTGTCTGAGGTAAGAGAGCGGGTGCAGAGCTCGTTACGCACTCTGAGGCAAGACATCAAGAGAAACCTTAATCCTACACCATACAAGGTAATAGCCCCTAATATAACTGTACCGTATTTTTAATTGTAATTCAAATTGAACTAGACTATTGGCTGGTTTTCCTTATTTAGGTTAATTATATATGTAATGATGAAGCATATCTGTCATGTTAATTTTCCAGGTTGCTGTCAGTGATGATTTATATAACTTCATACACGACTTGTGGCTTCAAAACGCTCCAATTGGAGAGCTTTCATGAAACTGAATGAAAAATAAGCAAAATAAATTGGGAAATTGGGGAAAACTGGGTTGTGTCGAGATTTGTAATTTTAGTTTATTATAGTTTTCAATATTTTCTTTATTTTGAACTAAATTGTTGTACGATATTAATATACAGTTATTATCGTTTACATGTTTACATGCTTTTTCTATTTTTTTTAATTACATCAAGTTCTGTTCTAATTAGGTTTAGGAATAATTGTGTGATAGAATTCGATAATTGGTGAAATTTTATGAACAAGAAAGGTACTAGTCACGGAACAAAGAATCAGTTACTAAACAGATTTTGTTATTACATATTTGGAGGAAAGATTTTTATGTAAAATGTTATTGTAGGAATTATTATAGGTGAGATCAATGTATATTTTATATAATAGATACAGATATACAGGATGGATTTTATCATGCATCTTTTTGTAAATTCATAACCTCCTTCTTTTTTAGAATGACTTCGCTAAAGTATTTATAACAGAAATATATAATCAAAATATGCTTATAAATAATATAGACACAACCCAAATAAATGCTCGGTTAGTCTGTAAGCACGGGTGTAATCGGGTGGCTGGCCGCATGGCATGTGGTAACGCGGTATCTACGCGTCAACTTTTGTAAGGTTGTCAGTACGACATTTTTACGTAAATGTTCTAAGCTATTTTTTTCAAAAACGACTACTTTAATGACTGGTTTCTTTGGCAAAATTGCTTTACAAGAGGAGGAGATTCTGAATATTTGCAAAAAGATGCATGATAAAATCCACCTGTATAGATATAATTTTATATTTTATAAGATGCTATATATTTCAAAAAATCTTTAAACCATACTGAGAAATTAACAAAATATTTCCCTATAGCAATCAATTTCAGTGTGAACCATTTTTTAAATTATTTTATATCCTTTTATAAGCGCACAGCATATTAAAGTAGATTGTTTTAATAATCCATTTTATTAATGCGTTAATTTATCAAATCATAGCTCTTAATTCTTTGCAAAAGCCATTGTTTTAGGACTGTAAATACTAGATATTATAGTAATTAATTTATTGCATAACTTTCTAACAATGTCTTGTCCAGATTAACTGGTACATTTTGAATATGTATATTCCCCATTCATTATTGAAAATTCCACCAAACTCTAGAGATTTTTATACTTGACAATATAAATGCAATGAAATGCCATTCAAAGATTTCTCATTAAATTTCATGATATCATTATTAGTGGGAATAGAGGATACTTTTCGACTGAAAATCATGAATTACTTCATTTGTAAAGATCTCAACACTAAAATTTTTGTTTAATCCATATTAATATATAGACTTCTATATATTCTTCATAAGCATAATTTCAAGGTTCTTAGCTCTTTTCATTATGATTCCCGTAGTCAATGAGTAGGGGGTGAAACATGATATCTCTTTTGACTCTTAAATTCAATAGCTTCAAGATTGTGTTATGGCATTTCATGATATTGATTTCATATTGCTTAATAATCATGAAATTTAGCAATTTTTAAAGAACTGTCTGTTTTACGAACTCACTTCTACTTGATTTGATAACAGTTCTTTATAGTGTATGTAATTGCTTGTATTCTTGATCCCTTCGATAATTTACAGCTTTGTTGAGATTGTGATTTTCTTTCGGTTTTCAGCTTCTTTATCAAGCTAGCAATCAGATTTTTTTTTAATACAATATTTAACCTTGATTATGGAAAAGATAATTTTATATACAAAAAGAATTTGTAAGAGGTTAAAATTGAATTATGCTCTTCAGTTATAAACAGTTTTTATCTTTAGAATGGATATTTTAAGATTAAAAATGTTTGTACAATATCTTAAACATCATTAAGTAGAGCCATGGATCATTATTGCTGACTTGCAATAAATAGAATTTGATCTACATTGTAATGCCTCATTAAATGTAAAAATAAATCTAAAAATGAAAAATACAAGAAAATAAAATTACTTATAATTTTTAGATGTTATTTGTGCACAAATAAAAATATAGACTTAAGAAATAATTTTCTACTACAAAACTACTTAAGAACTAATTTTCTACTACAAAATTAATTTGAAGTAATAAACTATATAAAACTCATTTTATTTTTTGGTATATTATGTCAAAGTTATGTAGTACTGACAGAAATAGAGCAAAATATTCACTTGCACTTTCAATAGTGATTATTACTTTTTAGTTATAAATTTTGGATCCTCACAATTTGGATAAGGAATAGGTTGTGCTTATCTGTCTTTGTTTTTATTAAATTATTTACGGAAAGAACCTGTTTTAATGGTTAAGTAATAATTATTGCAATATCATTCGTCACAATGTCAACCATATTGGCATAAACAAGTTTCCATCATGTAATGATTTTGTTTATTAAATGTGCAATATTAAGGAATAAAGTTATTTAAAAATATACGATGAGAAATAACATTATATATATATATTTAAATATATATTAAAATTTTAGAAATTTTAAAATTTCAAACAAAATATATACATATATATATATACTTTTTGAGCATAAAAAGATTGGAGTTTAGCAGCAGGGAATAAAAAAGCAGTGAGCCAGTTCTAGTAATTTAAAACTTTTTACCACTTGGATGTACGTTCTAATTACTATATTTGGACTAGTTACGTCTTAAAAATATTAATTTTAATTTATAATGATAGCGTTTCTTAATAATAATTAAATGTTATTTTAGAATCACGAGTTAGAGTAGGACAATTCTGCATTTTCCACTTTAAAATAAATGTTATGCTTTAAGCTATAATATAATTAAAACCAAGTTCCTTAGTCATACTTTTAATTTAAAGGTACAATATGATAATTATAACATATGATACATTCCTACAAAATTGTTTTTATTTGTTTTTGATGTATGTATCAAGTAAACAATACTTAATGAAAGCACAGTTAGCAAATAGTTATCCATCTAAATTTTTATTTGGTTGTGTAGCATGATTTCTGAAGATTGCATATGAACTGTACCTATTTATGTAATAAACTAATATAAGGCACACGTAGCCTTTTAGAAAAAGGATAAAATACATAGTGTTTAATGTTACCAAAATTTCAAACAAATTCTAAGTTGTACTTATGAAAAAGAACAATGAATATATGAAAGCTTTTAAATAGTTCTGAACACATGCAAATTTTATTATATGTAGGCGTATGTGCTGTTTCCATCTACATTTGGATAGCCCTGAAATTTGTGCCTTTTGAGAAAAAGCATAATAATTGTTATAGATGATTTAGAATATCATGATGTAAGGTACAATAAAAATTAAAAAGTTTTTGCTTTTATTGCAATGGTTGTAATGAAATTGGACTATAGTCTTAAAACAAAATTTTATAGTTTTTAGTTTTATTATAACAGTTATAATGAAATTAGGCTATATTTTTGGCATAAAAATCTTTTAGTTTTTTATTTTATTGCAATAGTTGTTACGAAATGAAACTATATTCTTGGAAAAAAAATTGTAATAGTTTTTAAGTTTAATGCAATATTGTAATGAAATTGGATTACAATCTTATTGTGGCAATACTTAGAATGTGATGTACAGCAGCTTTGTAAATTAGTTTAAATTATAATCAACTTTCTAAAATGTAATTTCTTTTTTTTTTTGAACTCATTATAAAACCATAATAATATAGTACTTAGAGGATTATTTTTTTTGCGCAAATGACACTGTTATTTTTTTTATTTATTGTGTGAGGTTCTGTTAAAAACAAAATTCCCAACTAAGATAATTTTCAACTTATAAGAGAGAGAGTATCCCAAACAATTGCTAACAGCTTGTAAATGGTTAATCTCAAAACTTAATTTAGTATTGATGGAAACACAAAGGAGAAATCTTACAAAGAAAATAAAATCTGCATTGGCACATCAAATTAGTATCTATGCAAATTAGTTATCTTTAAAAACAATCGACACTTTTCTATTTTCTTGTAGACAATGTATAGGCTCTGGCATAAATTGAATCCTGAAAATTAAATATTTTTTCTGTATGAAATATTTTTTACATTTAATTGAATATTATGTTATATTTCACGTCTACAACGCGCGAGCGTATGGGAGTGCTCTACTGTCAATATGCCGCTATGTGACGATTTTGCAATATAACATAGTTATTATGTATCCAAGTCAGCCACTAAATCAGTAAAAAAGGGATGTTTCGAAAAATAAGCATATTAAAATATAAAACTCAGTATATTTTCTATTCGTTTGCTTTTTAGTATATACAACAAAAAATTTAGTTAAAAAATTACAAGTATGGCTGTCTGTTGGTTTTGTGCTCTTTGTTTACACATATTTCCTATCGCTTTCTACTACTTTCTGCCATCTTTCTGGCAAGAGACGAATACCGCGCTGGAAAAACTCCTTGTCTTTTGACGAAATCCATAAATCGACCCATTTTTGGCAATCTTCATACGAAGTGAACTTCTGGTCGGTCAGGCCATGTGCCATCGATCGGAATAGGTGGTAATCTGAAGGTGCAATGTCTGGAGAGTACGGCGGGTGAGGTAGAACGTCCCATTTCAGCGTTCCCAAGTACGTTTTTACCGGTTTTGCGAGGTGTGGACGAGCATTGTGCAGCAAAATAACTTTGTCATGTCTTTTGCTGTATTCCGACCATTTTTCTTTCAATATGCACGGCTCAAACGTATCAATTGTAGTCGGTAGCGATCCCCAGTTATGGTTTCATTTGGTTTCAGGAGTTCGTAACAAATCACTCCCCTCTGACCCCACCAAATACAGAGCAGAAGCTTGGATCCATGAATGTTCTGCTTCGCCACTGATGTTGATGGCTGAACGGGCTTTACCCATGACTTTTTGCGCTTGGGATTGTCATAATGGATCCATTTTTCATCATCAGTGACAATTCGGTGCAAAAAACCCTTTCGTTTTTGTCATTCAAACAGCAATTCACAGGTTAGAAAATGTCTCTCAGTTTTAATTCATATGGAACCCAATAACCCTGCTTCTGGATCATTCCCATTGTTTTGAGGCGTTTTCCTACCGTTGATAAATCAAATGTTAACGATGTAGCCAATTCTTGAAGCGTTTGACACGAATCTACGTCAAGCAAGCCCTGTAATTCTTCATCTTCAAATTTTTTTGGCTGTCCAGGTCGTTCTTTGTCATCTAGCTTTAATCACCACTTTTAAAATGCGCAAACCACGTCCTATACGTTTGCTCAGCTAGAGCATGTTCATCATAAACTTCCAACAGAATCCCATGACTTTCGGCAGCGGTTTTACCCATATTAAAATAATGGAACAAAATTCCCCGCAAAAACACTTTATTTCGCACAAATTTTGACATTTTTAATTAATCACAAAGTGTTGTTGTTTACGTTTTTAAAATAAAATAATAATGGCGATGACACCTGATATCAGCTGGTTTACGATAAATAAATTACTGTCGGTACGAAAGGAATACAGTACTACCTACGCCATCTTTTATAAAACGCTACGAATTAATTCCAAGTCCTAATAAATTCATAACTTTTTTAAAGATATTAATAAAATTCGATGGATTTCCTGAGTTTCTTTTGTGAAAAATTTCACTAATAGTAACTGCTATATGATAAAAAAAACTGGGAGTGAACAAATATTTGATACTGATTGTCAAAATTATCATAAAAAAATATTTTTTTTATAATTTTAATTTCACATTTACTATTTATTATATTTGTATTATTTTCATTGTTTTTTTTTAATTCTCATAAAAATTTCTTTTCGCATTACAGGTGAACATTAATGGGTATAAAATCTATAGAATAGATATGAAATGATTTCTTGAAAGGTTTTTGGATAAACATTACTTTCACTGGTCAAAATAATAAAAAATAAATTATAAAAAATATGATTTAATTATCATGAATTATTTAATAAAACTACTATTTATGGGCAGGGCTATCTTAGACCTATATAGGGGCTCTTGGGCACACAGAGGCTGGGTCCTTGGATGCACAAAGTCGGTGCTCTTAAATACAGAGCCAGGGTTCTTAGGCACACACAGTTGGGACCCTTGAGCACAGAATGTTGGCCTTTGGGCAAACAGAACTTGGGACCTTTAAAAAAAGCCAAATAATACTTGAATAAGAATAGTATGTAATTTTACATGCAAGTTAAACAACAATAATGCCATTCCATAAGTCCCTATCGGACCGGGGCCCCGGGCCTATGCCCACAGTATCCTTAAGTCAGCGATGGAACTGTTTGAGGTGGTAAGACGGTGAAGGTGGATCACTTGGTAGCAAAATGTATTGCATTCTGTTTATACAACCAGAACCAAAAATTCAAAATTGAATGTTGACAGAATGGAAATGTTTTTAACATTAATTTTCAAAAACTTATTATTTCAGTAAGTTTCCTTTCTAGTTTATTAATTTCAATTTGTAATATAATAAGCATATGAAGCGTGCTCTTTTGGATTTTCCGAAGTTTTACACTATACAGCTAATATCTGACTAAATTAAGAATTAAAAACTTGCTCGCTTACTATTGAAAATCAAAAAGTTGGATGTAATTTT